>CAUYQG010074626.1:0-15768 GCA_963574415.1 Tarsius wallacei
AGAACCTCATGATAAGGATAAGCAATCACATTTCAATAATCAACCTGAATGTGAATGGACTAAATTTACCACTGTGGTCTTAGAATGTGCATGGCAAGATTTTAATCTTATGGAACTTCTTTATGCTTGATTTATGGCCAAGGATGTGATTGATCTTGTGCATTCCATGTGGTGATGAGTAGAATGTAAATTCTGTGGTCGTTGGGTGGAGTGTTCTGTAGGTATCAAGTAAGTCCATTTGTTCAAGAGTTTCATTGAGGTTCTGGGTCTCCTTGTTGATTTTTTTGTCATGATGATTTGTCTAGGGTTGTGAGTGGGGTATTAAAGTCCCCAGCTATGATAGTGATGGAATCAATCTCTTTTTTAAGTTTGCCTAGAAGCTGCTTTATGAACATTGGTGCTCTTATGTTAGGTGCATATATGCTTAGGATGGATATTTCTTGTTGATGGGTTGAAACTTTTATCATTATATTGTGACCTTCTTCATCTTTTTTTGATTTTTGATAGCTTAAAGGGTATTTTGTCTGAGATTAAGATTGTAACTTCAGCTTTCTTTTGTGTTCCAGTCACCTGAAATTTTGTTTCCCATCCTTTTACTTTGAGTTTGTGAGTGTCCTTTCTGGTGAGATGACTCTCTTGGAGACAATATGTTGTTGCCTTATGATATTTTATCTATTTTGTCATTCTGTGTCTTTTCAGTGGTGCATGTAGTCCATTCACATTCAGGCTAATTATTGAAATGTGAGGGTTTATCTTTGTCATGATGTTCTTATAGAATTGTTGTTGTTGTACTTGTTTGTTTGTTGCCTTTCTTTTGGTTTTTTGGATTGGTTCATGTGTGTTTTCAATCTTTTTCCTGTACTCTTGTGAAGAACATTGTTGTTCTTTTTCCCTTTTCTTCTGTGTTTAATACTTTCTTAAGAGCTTCTTGTAGTGGTGGTCTGGAAGCAGTATAAGTTCTTAGGGATTGGATGTCTAGGTAAGATTTTAATTTTCCCTCATTGATGAAGCTTAACTTGACTGGGTAGGTTTTTCTTGGTTGCAGTTGTTTATCTTTGAGAACTTTGAATATTGGACTCCAAGCTCCCCTAGCCTAAAGTGTTTCTGTAGATAAATCTGCTGCTATTCTGATTGGTCTTCCTTGGTAGGTAGTCTGACCTTTTTCTCTTGCTGCTTTCAGGATTTTTTTCTTTTATACCTACTTTGTTCAGGCAGACTATTATGTGCCTGGGAGTTGGTCTTCTCATTTGTTGTCTTGCTGGGGTTCTCTGAATCTCTTGTGTTTGAATTTTCACATCATTGATGAAGTCAGGGCAGTTTCCTTGAATGATTTCATGGAATGTTTGTTCCAGGGTGGTCTCTGTCTTTCTTTCTGCCTCAGGAAGTCCAATTACTCTTAGGTTTGTTCTCTTGAAGTAATCGCTCATCTCTTGAAGGTTTTGTTCTGTCTTTTAAGCTTCTTTTCTATGTTTTTGACAGTTTGGTTTAGTTCTATATTTTGGTCTTCAAGTTCTGAGATTCTGTCTTCTTCTTGGCTAATTCTGCTTTCCATGCTTATTAGTTTGTTATTTATTTCAATCATAGTATTCTTTACTGCTGTTATCTCAGCAATCAACTCCTTCCTATTTTTCTCTTGTCTCTCCTCCATTCTTTTTACTCTCTCTATTAATGTCTTGGGTTTGTAGTATGTGACCAGTCATTCTGGGGATTCTTCATTGTTTGCATTCCAAAGTCTGTTTTCTCAATATCTGATCTCCCAGGGGTCTGTGTGAGACCTATATTCTTCTTTTGGTTTTTCTTCATTTGTGTAAATTTTCCTTCCCACTTTTTCCTTTATTTTACCCTCTGTCTTCTTTAGATCTGTTGTTCAGGGGTGGTCGGGTTGCTTTTACTTCTGTTTGCTCAATATCCTATTCTTCCTTATGTGAATCCTCTGGCTTTATTTGATTCTGAAGCTGGACTATAGATTGGGGGGGTTATACCTTTTGCAGTTTTGAGATTTATTTGTGGGGGAGCTGTGATTCAAAATTTATCTGCAGATCCCAGTATCTACTGACAGGCGTATGGATACGCTGTATCCCGCTTCCCACTGCCTTGTAATCTGTTCATGAAGTGGGAGTATAGGTTTGTTCTCTGAAAGTAAAATGATGTAAGAAAAGGGAAAGAAATGGAACGGGGCGGGGGGAGTGGAAGGTGGACAGAGAGGACAGTAAGAGGGAAAACAGACAAAGGTACCCGCTAAATGAAATAGACCTGAAGCCCGATAAGAGTAGGAGAAAACAAAAACAAACACTCAAACAACAGTGACAACAACAAACAAACTAGAACATACAATCTTATAGACACACAAGCTGACCAATGCCTTATGATGTACTATTCCCTTACACAAACATGAGGTCTTAGATCCCAAGTTGGAGATTGGGCAGAGCTGGGTGGGTGAGGCACTGCAGATCTCTGTTTGGTCACAGGGCTCCAGATGATATCAGGTTCTACTGCAGCTGGGTCCAGCTGGGGGAGGCAGAGTGCAAGACATGTCACATGCAGCTTGGGCCTCTATTTCTTTCTTTGTTCTTAGGTCCCAAGCTGGAGGCTGCACAGAGCTGGGTGGAGTTCATGGGGCAATGCAGGTCTCTGGCTGGTCCTGCTGTGGTCAGGGGTGAGTTGGGGGAGGTGGAATGAGAGACTGCCAGGCATTGCTGGTCAGTGTAGCACTCAGGGTGTCTAGGGGTGGGGCAATGCAGCCAACAAGTGAGCCCGGAGTTGCACTGGGAGGGAGCCACGGGTCTCCCTGGGCGGTGGAGACTTGGGTGGGGGCTGGGCACTGCAGCCAAGGAGGGAGCCTGGAGCTCCATGGGTGGCGGTGACTTGGGGCAGGGTGGGCTGCTTCAGTCAGGGAGGGGGCCCAGAACTTCAAGAGGTGGACACCTAGGACCTCTAGGGGCACACGGCAGTGGCTTGAGGTGGGGCTGGCTACTTCAGCCTGGGAGGAGGCCCGAAGCTCTGAGGGGAGGGAGCCAAGGGCGTCTGCAGGCAATGGTGGCTTGGGACTGGGCAGGGCACTTCAGCCAGGGAGGGGGCCCGGAGCTCCAAGGGGCAGGTGCCAAGGGCCTCCATGGGCGTGGTGTCTTGAGGCATGACTGGGTGGTTCTGCCAGGGAGGGGTCCTGGAGCTCTGAGAGGAGGGCACCAGGGCCTCTGTGGGTGGTGGCGGCTTTGGGCTGGGCTGGGTTCTTTAGTCACGGATGGAGCCCATATTTCTGAGGGGCAGGTGCTGAAGGCCTCCTTGGGTGGTGACAGCTTGAGGCGGGGCTGGGCGCTTCATCCAGGGAGGGGTCCAGTAGCGGCTGGATGCCAGGCAGAGCAGCGCAGCCAGCAAGGGAAACCAGAGCTCCACAAGGCGTCAGCCCAGGGCCTTCTCAAGTGGCGGCAGTTTGGCACTGGGTGAGGCAGTGTAGCTGGGGAGGGAGCTGGGAGCTCCATGCGGTGGGGGGCCCCGAGGCTGCCTGGGGCAGAACAGCAGCAGTGGGGGGCCACAGTAGCAAGGTGGTGCGTGGGACTAAGGACCTCCAGGCCTTGGACCAGTGCAGCTGGCGAGGGACAGAGGGAGGAGCAAGAGTCTTTATGGGAACTCACTTTTGCAGAGATTCTCATGGTCCTGCCTGTGCCATCGCTATCTTACAGGAGCCATACTCTATTTTAAAACAATAAAATATTGTAAATTTTTGACAATTACTAATATTATTGCTATGAATATTCTTGTACATATATTTTAATACACACATACATATTTAATTTCACAAAGGAATGGAATTCCTAAGTCATCAAGTATAATATAGTTAGGATTAGAAACTACTGCAAGTTTTCAGTTTTATACTCATCAGAAATGTCATAGACTTGCTTTTTAAGTTGGTTGCCATTTTAGCCAACATTCAATAGTATCAGTCTTTTAATTTTAGTCATCCCAGTCTATATATAATGATAGTGTACTGTGATATGTATTTTCTAGATGAGTGTGGAAGTTGAGAGCCTTTTCATGTTTGTTGACCATGGGAATTTCCTATTCTGTAATTTACCTAGTTAAGACTCTTATCCATTTTTAAATGAGCTGCCTGATTTCTCAAATTGATTTATAAGACTTATGTGTTCTAGATGTTAGCCATTGGCTTGAAAAATGTAATTTGAATATCTTTGTCCTCTCTGTATCTTGTTGTTAACCTAATAGTTTATTTTAGAAAAATAATTTTTATTTTAATAAAACCAGTATAACAATTGGACTTTCTCTTTGTGGTTAGTGATTTTGGTGTCTTTCTTAAGAAATAATTGCCAACTTCAAGGTGAAGATGATACTGCATAAAAGCTTTATTGCTTTTCCTTTCATATTTAGATGTACCATCTACCATCAATTTTTGGAAGATATTGTGTGAGATAAAGGTTAAGATACAATTTTTCCCTGTGTGGATATCCTATAAACATAGTAACAATTATTCGAATAAATCATCATTTTCCACTTTACTTCTAAGTCAGCTTTGTATAAACCAAGTGAATGAATATATGCCAATCTATTTCTGCTTCTGGAATCTTTTTTTTTCTTTCTTAATTTCATGATGTATCTGTCCTTGCACTAGTAAAAATGCATATATTTTTTCTTTGTTCTTCCTATTCAATATTAGCTTGGCTATTTTTTGCTTTTTTATTTTCCCTTAAAACTTGGAATCATTTTTACAAATTTCCACAGAAAAATTCTGTGCTTTTTATGTGCACCGTATTGAATCTATTAACTAACTTGAAGAGAATTGACATCTTTACAATACTGAATATTCAAATACACAAGCTTGGTAAATTTCATTAGTTTTCTATTAATGTATAACAAATTACCACAAATTTATCAACTCAAAACAAAACAAATTTAATATCTCACAATTTTCATAGGTTAGTAGTCTGGGTGCATATTAGCGGTAGTTTTTCCTCAGGGTCTAACTAAACTGAAATCAAGGCATTGTCCAGGAATGCTCTCTGTCTTTTAGGGAAAATCATCACTCTCTTTAGAATCTAATTCTGAAAACCTCAAATATATGTGATTAGCACCGCAAGTTGTATTCTCTTTGATATCCTGGATCCATATCTTCTGTTTAGATGGTGAAACAAAACTTTCTGTTTAGATGTTGAAACATAATTTATCCCTTAGGAGTGATAGTATAGCTTTAAAACAGTGTATTCAGGGGTACCAATTTGATCTTGTGAAATCTGAGAGTAAGTAGGAGGAGTAGAGAGAGAATGGGAGCTTCATCAGATAATTGTGAAACTGTCAGCTTTCTCATTGTTGGTATTCTTACAAATAGTGCAAAATCATGCATTTATCTGTAGGTAATTGGATAATTGCTACTAGATTTGAAATAGTTTTGTAACTAACTTCTCTGGTAAAAAGGGAGGATAATATAAAGTAACTTTATTAATTTAAAATACATACCTATTCCCAGACATTTTATTTTGTTTGTTCTTTACTGAAATGAATGTGCCGACTAAACCCATTAGAATCAGAAACTCCTGTTGTCTCAGGTTACATTCTTAAACTTTCATATTTTGGGAGGATTTCCTTCCCCCTTGGCCCATAAAATGTTTCAGAGGGCTGATTGCTAGATATTTGAATAGTTCAAATGACCTTATCAAAAAGAAGGAAAGTACTTTATGATTCAGTAAATTACACATTTTTTCTACTGTAAAATATTTCTATATAAAAAGACTTAAAATGAGATTAAGGATAGAGAAACTTGACATTACAAAGATGGCTGACTATAAGTATCCACGTTTTTTTATAAAGAAAAACCAAAACAAAAAATAACCACATGTTGGATAGGGTATCTAGGGAAGAAAACTGGAATTCAGCAAAGAAGTGACAAAGACCCTCTTTGAGGCATGGATACTAGGGATGGCTACCTATATAGGGAAGCAAAGTGCCCAGGATTGGCCCAGAGCCAAGAAGGACTTCCCATTGCAGGAAAAAAAGGTAACTGAGAGATCCCCAGAAGTCTATATTCCCGCTATGAATACTCACAGTCTTAGCAAGAGGAGAGTCCCGCAACCCTTTCAGGCCCTGAGCCAATTAAAGAGAGCTGCCTGGAGTCTACATGACTATTTTGTCCCAGAAAGAAAATCCACACCTGGTCCTCTCCACTACCCCAGGACACAAGTTGCCTCAGCAGATAACCAGTTTGAGAGAAGTGCCACCACCAGAGTGTATCCTGCCCTGGGGTCTGATACAGCCTACACCTCCACATTCCTAGTGCCCTACTAACCTCCCACCTTACCCACCATGCAGACAGCTGCAGCATTTTGACACCAGATGGACCCAGTAGTCCAACTGTGACTCAGCACCTGAGCCTATGCAGTACCTTATAATCCACCACCAGCCCAAAACCCTCCAAAGACAATGTGATTATGCACATGTGCAAACATCCTTGGAGTTTAAGGACTAGCCTTTCTGGTGCCCCTGTCCCCAACAAAACTGTCATAGCTTCCACAAAAAATTACAGCTAAGCCACTGAGGCACTTGCAGATATTGATGGCATTGTTTACAGCTAAATAAATCATAAGAAGTCTTCACTACAGCACCCACCCATTACCAAAACCAAAATACCCTATCCAACTTACACTATGGGAAACATCTACAATATCTACAGGAAATAGTTTTTTTTTTTTTTCTATGAAAGTTATTTTATAAAACTTGAAGAAGGAACTTCTCTACTAGATATGCAGACATTAATATAGGGACAACAAAAACATGACAAAATAAAGAAACATGACTTTGTCAAAGGAACATCCCGTAACAGAACCCAAAGAAGAATAACTCTCTAGTAGCAGACCCTAAAGAAGAGGAGATCTTTGAAATGCTAGGGGAAAAAACCCTCAAAATAATGATCTCAAACAAATAAACAAACAAAAACTCAGTGAGGCACAAGAGAACACAGACAATTCAACAAAATTAAAAAAATAGTCTAAAAAAGAAATTAATAGGAGATAGTAATTGTAAAAACAAGCCAAGAAAATCTTAGAAATGAAACTTTCAGTAAGTGAAATGTAAAATACAACTGAGAACTTCAACAATATACTAGTTCAACAAGAACACAATATTTCTGAACTTGAAGACAGGTCTTTTGATATAACCCAGTGAGAAACAAAGGAGAGAGAGAGATAAAGGGAGAGAGACAGCAAGTGAGTAAGAGAGAAAGAAGAAGAAGGAAGAGAAAGAAGACAGGATAAAGAAAATCTGCAGGATATATGGAACACCCTTAAGCAAATATTCATATTATAGATGGAGAAAAGATGAGAAAAGACATAGAAATCTATTTACTAAAATAATAACTGAAAACTTCCCAAGTCTTAAAAGAGATATGGGCATCCAGATTCAAGAAACTTAACAATTTCCAAATAGAGTCAACCCAAAGTGGTACCCTCTTGGGCACATTATAGTGAAACTTTCAAAAGTCAAGTAAAAGGAGAGAATCTAAAAGTGGCAAGAGAAAAGAAAGGATCAAGTCACTTATAAAGAAATACTAATCAGACTAACAGAGGATTTTTCAGCAGAAACTTTACAAGCCAGGAGAGATTGAGACAATATCTTCAAAGAGCTGGAAAAACATATCAGTAAAAAATATTACATCTAGAAAAGCTGTTTTTTCAGAAGTAAAGAAGAAATAAAGTCTTCACCAGACCAGCAAAATCTGAGGAAATTTGTCACCACTGGTCTAGCCGGTCACCCCCCACATGAAATACTTAAAAGAGTCCAACATCTAGAAGTGAAAGGACAATATGCCATTATGAAAATACATAAAAGTGTAAAACTCATTAGTAAAGCATATATTTAAATATAAGGAAAAAAAATATTCTCACTAGAGAAAACCACTACACTACAAAAAATTTAAATAAGAGGGGGAGAAAAAACTAGATACACAAAACAACCAGAAAACAAAATTACGGCAGAAAATTCTCACCTATCAATAGCAATCATGAATGTAAATGTCTTAAATTACCAAATTAAAAGATTTGCTGACTGTCTGAATGAAAACAAAGTCACAAGCAAACAAACAAAAAATGACCCAACTATATGCCACCTACAAGAAACACACTTCACCTGTAAACATATGTATAGACTGAAAGTGAAGGGATGGAAAAAAAAATACTCCTCACAAAAAGATACCAAAACATGAGAAGGAGTGGCTATATTTATATCAGATAAAATAAGTTAAAAAGCATAAAAAGAGACAAAGAAAATAATTATACAATAATAACAGGGTCAATTTATCAATGGGATATAATAATTGTAAATACATATGCACCCAACACCTTAGTTCACAAATACATAAAGCTTTCAAGTTACCAAATAGTCAATAAAAAAATTGAGAAGAAAATAAAAACAAATTTCTTGAAATAAGTGAAAATAGAAGCACAACATACAGAAACTTCTACAGCTAAAGCAGTAGGTAGATGCAAGTTTATAGTAATAAACACATACATCACAAAAAGCAGAAAGATTTCAAATAATCTAGTGATGCACTTTAGGAAACTAGTAAAGCAAGAACAAATCAAATCCAACTTAGTAGATAGAAAGAAATAATAAAGGTCAGAGCAAAAATAAACAAAAATGACACTAACAAATACAAAAGTTTAATAAAACAAGAAGTTGGTTTATTGAACAGTAGCAAGAAAAACTATGAAAAAAGGAGAGAAGACCCAAATAAATAAAATTAGAAACCAAAATGCAGATGTTATAACTGATACCACAGAAATACAAAAGATCTAAGAGACTATTATGAATAACTATATGTCAATAAATTAGAAATCCTCAAGGAAATGAATAAATTTCTGAATGCATATAACCTACCAAGACCAACCAGGAACAAATAGAAAAACTTGACCAGAACAACAATGAGTTTGGTGATCAAATAAGTAACAAAATTTCTCCCAATATCAACAGCAAAAGCCTAGGCAGATGGCTTCACTACTGGATTCTACCAAGCTTTCTTTCTTTATCTCATGACAGATTACCAAGTTTTTAAAGAAGAATAAAAACCATTTTTCAAACTATTCCAAGATATTAGAGGAAAGAATTCTTTCTCACTCTTTCTATGACGTCAACAATACCTTGATGCTAAAACAATACAAGGACACAACTAAAAAAAGAACACTACAGACTTATATCCAAGATGAACATATATGTAAACATCCCCAACAAAATACCAGCAAACAAAATTCAACAGCACATCAGAAGGATTATACAGCATGAACAAGTGGCATTTTTTTTTCCCCAAGAATTCAAGGATGGGTCATCATATGTAAATCAATAAATATGATACAGCACATCAATAGAATTAAGAACAATACCTCACAACTCTAAAATAAATAAAAGAAAGAAGAATAAAGGACAAAAACCCTATGATCGTCTCAATAGAGGCAGAAAAAGTATTTGATAAAATTCACCATTTCCTTATTCCTCTCCATCCAAAAATTAACAAATTAGGTAAAGAAGAAATGTACCTCAACACAATAAAGACTATATATGGCAAACCAACAACTGCCATCATACCAAATATGAAAAGATGAAAACTTTTTCTCTAAGAACAGGGAGAAGACAACAATGTCCACTTTCACCACTCTTATATAACATAGTACTGGAAATCTTAGCCAGAATAATTAGGCAAAATAAATAAATAAAATCAGCTTGGTGGAGTAGTACATTCCTATAGTCCCAACTACTTGGGAGGCTGGGCCAGGAGGATAACTTGAGCTCAGGGGTTCTAAACCAGCCTAGGATACAAAGCAAGACCTGGTCTCTAAGGAAAAAAATGTGCATCTAAATTGAAGAAGAAGAAATCAAATTGTCCCTTTTTGTATATGATGTGATCTTATATAGAGAAAAACCTAAAGATTTCATCAATAAAATTCTTAGAACTGATAAAATATTCAGGGTACATCAACAAATAAAAGTCAGTAGGGTTTGTATGCGTCAATAATGGATTTGTGAAAAAAATCAAGTAAACAATCTCATTTACAGTAGCTAAAAATAAATAAGTAAATAAACTGAGAATAAGTACGACCAAGAAGGTTAAAGTTATCTACAACGAATACTACAAAACATTGATGGAAAAAAATAAAAGAACACACAAATAAAATGGAAAGGCATCCCATATTCATGGATCGAAAGAATTAATAATATAATAATGACCATACAACCCAAAGGAATCTACAGATTCAATGAAATCCCTATCCAAATACCTATGTCATTCTTCAAAGAAAAAAAAAATAAGTTCTGAAATTTGTTTGGAGCCAAAAGTGACCCAAATAGCTAAAGTGATTTTGAGCAAAAACAATAAAGCTAGAGACATCACAATGCCTAACTCCAAAATATACTGCAAAGCTATAGTAACCAGCATGCTGCTGGCATTAAAAAAAACAAAAAATAAAACAAAAACAACACACACACACGCACACACACACACACACACACACACACATATTGATCAATGGGACAAAATAGAGATCCTAGAAATAAGGTCACATATTTATAGCTAATTGATTTTTGACAAAATACCACAAACATACATTAGGAAAACAACAGCCTCTTTAATAAATGGTTATCTGGATTTCTATATGTGCAGAAACTTTTGATTTGATGTAATCCATTTATCTATTTTTTTGTTTTTGTAGCCTGTGCTTTTTTGTATCTGTAGTAGAATGGATATCTGTATGTAGAAGAATTAAACTAGATCTTTCTCTCTCACCACATACAAAAATCAACTTCAGGTGGGTTAATGACTTAAATATAAGTCCAGAACTATAGAACTACTAGAAGAAAACAAGAAAAACTGCTCAGGATATTTGCCTGGGCAACAGGTTTTGCATAAGACTTCAAAAACACAGGCTACGAAAGCAAAAAATAGATAAATGGGTTATCTAAAGCCAAAAAGCTTCTGGATAGCAAAGGAAATAATTAACAGAGTAAAGAGACAACTTGTAGAATGGGAGAAAATATTTGCAGACTATTCATTCAACAAGGGACTAATATTTATGACTCAAACAGCTCAACACACATGCACACAAACAAATAATCCCTTCCAAAAAATATGAGCAAGATCTGACAGGTATTTCTCAAAAGAATATATGTGCAAGTGACCAACAAGTATACTGAAAAATGCTCAATATCACTAATCATCAGAGAATTACAAATTAAAACTACAAGAGTTATCATCTTACTCCAGTTAGAATGGTTACTATCAAAAAGACAAAAAATGAAAAAGCTGGCAAGGATGTGGTGAAAAGGGAACACATACACTATTGGTGGGAATGTAAATTAAATCACAACATAATATACAAACAGTGTAAGGTGTCCTCTAAAAGCTAAAAGCATAAATACCATATGATCCAGCAAGTGCACTACTGGGTATTTATCCCAAGGAAAGAAAATTGGTATATCAAAAAGATATCTGCACCTCCATGTTTATTACAGCACTATTCACAACAAGCAAGATATGGGCTCAACCTACATGTTCACCGCCAGATGATGGATAAAGACAATGTGACATTGATATATATATATATATATATATATATATATACATATATAGTGTAAATCATTATATGTAATATTATTTATTGCATTATGTCACATATAATGGAATAAAAATAATAAAAACCTTCCATTCCTGGCAACATGTATGAGGACATTATGTTATGTTATGTGAGATAAGTCAAGTATAGAAAGGCAAGTGCCACATGTTCTCACTTGTATGTGGGCGCTTAAAAAAAAGTTTAGCCCTTAGAAGTGGAGAGTAGAGAATTGTGGTTTTTAGAAGCTGCATCATGTAGGAGGGAGGCAAGGATAGGGAGAGGTTTGTTAATGAAAACAAAACCATACCTAGACAGGTGGAAAAAGTTCTAGTGTTCTGTAGCACTGGAGAGTGACTTTAGTTAAAAATTATTTATTCAATATTTTTAAATAGCTAGAAGAGAGGATTTTAAATGTTTCTAACACAAAGAAATAATAAATGTTTGAAGTGATAAAAATATAAATTTCCCTGTTTAATGATTACATATTGTATATATCTATTAAAATATTATTCTATACCACATAAATATGTAGAATTATTACATGTCAATTAAAAATGAAAAAAGAAAAAAATGAGATTGGACTCAGAAAATAAAGAAAAACACAGTTACGAACTAAATAGAAACTGCTTTTGAAAAAATGTAAGTACTGTAAATTACATTGTATGGGCATCATTTAATTGCTACATAATAGTTTTCTTATAAAGGACATTCTCATGCTTTTATGTTTAGCTTGTATTTTAGAAAAGTCACCTCCTGCCTTCTTGAATCAGACATTTCTTTAGGACTTAATGGCAGTCTATCAGCTAATGTATAAATAAAGTTCTTAATCTTCTTAATTATATTATTGAAGTCAGCTGGGTAGATGAGAGTTATATCAGTGTTTGACTGTAATCGAAACCAATCTTGAAAAATTGAAAAAGAAAAATTTTAACTTAAAAGCAAATATTTTAGTGTAAAATTGTTTATATTCCACATTGTTATCATGACAAATAATGTAATGCTATATGACATTTTCAAATACTAAGCATTCTGGGGAAAGCATTTTCTACTAATTGACACAACCTGGGATAGTGGGAAACCATGAAATATAAAATGTTTCAGGCATGAGTTTTAATCTCTGCTGGATAAATCTGTTGAACTGAACACTTCCCACTTGTGTTAGTCAGAGTTCTCCAGAGAAATAGAACCAGTAGGGGGTTGTTTTTATATATATATATATATATATGAAGATGTATTGTGAGAAGTTGGCTCACATGACAGTTGGTGGTATAAGTCAGTCAGAATCTGAGGGCCTGAGAACCAGGAGGGTCGATAGCATACATCCTGCTCTGAGAGCTAGAGAAGATGGGATGATATCCTAGCTTAAGCAGTTAAGTAGGAAAAAGGAAGTGAATTTCTCCTCCCTCTCCCTTTCGTTCTTTTCAAGCCCTCAAAGAATTGGATGATGCCCTCGGAGAGGGTAATCAACATAACTGAGACCACCAATTCAAATGCTAACCTCTCACAGACACATCCAGAAATAATGTTCAATATGGGCACCCTATGGACAGTCTAGTTGACACATAAAACAACCATTATACAAATAAATATTAATGTGATGTTATTGGGTGCATATGCCCAGCTAATAATTGACAGGTTAGGTAACATATTTGTAAACCTCCGTTTTCTCCTCTGCAAAATAAATAAAATGATAAATGTTTACAGTTGCTTATCGGCAAAATCCTAAACCAGCAAACTCCTCTGAAAAACAGAAGTTAATCTTGTAAATCATCTGGTGGTAAAGCTTGTGCAAATGAGATTAAGTTATTGGTAGTCTTTTTAAAAATCTTATTTAGTGTGAATAATCTTAACTTTTGCTGCTGAGCCATTAATGTAGTAGAAAAGAAAGGAATGCTTAGTTTTCTAAAATCCAAAAGAATGTAAATTCCATGACATATTTTGTTCCAAAGTGTTTATTTTTAAAAATGTATACATGTACTAACTTTTCATAAGTAATACAATATGCCTAGAACCTAGTATACATAGGTAGTTTAAAATGCTGATTTCCTTTTTACTACTAGGTATTATTCTTTAGACATTTAGATTTTTATTTCTTACTTATTTTCTCTGGTCTACATTGACATTGATTTTTCCTAATGTTCAGAACAGTACAAACAAAATATTGTACAAAAGATTAAATTCAGAATTGTTTTTAAAGATCGGCTTAAGGAAATTAGAGATATTTTGTCAATGTTTTTGTTTGTTTTGTGTCCTAGTGCTGAAAGCAGAAATGATAACATGACCACATGAGCTCTGAAATCCAAACATCTAGTTACTCACATTTTAAATACTAAATCATATGAATAAAATACAGTTAGGACAATTATTACAAAGTAAGTTTAAAAAATGAACATTTACTTCATAGAATCTCCTCTCCCCAGTGGTTGGTGAAGGCTTTGTCGAATTTGAGTTGGTTGAAAAATTGAGGTTTTGCTTCCAGAATCTCTATCCTGTTCCATTGGTCCATATGCCTATTCTTAAACCAATACCATGTTTTGATTATTGCAGCCTTATAGTACAGTTTAAAGTCTGGAATTGTGATACCTCTCCCTTCGTTTCTTTTGCTAAGGAATGTTTTGGCTGTTCATGGTCATTTATGTTTCCATATGAATTTCTGTATTGTCATTTCCAGGTTGAGAAGAATTATGTTAGCAATTTAATGGGTATTGTGTTGAATCTGTAGATTGCCTTTGGTAGGATGCACATCTTAACAATGTTGCTTCTTCCTTTCCATGAGCATGTAATATTCTTCCATTTGTCTTGTTTTCTTGTATTTCTTTTTTTTTTTTTTTTTTTGAGTTGGCGTCTCACTCCGTCGCCCAGACTGGAGTGCAGTGGCCGCTTACGGCCACTGCAGCCTCGACCTGCTGGTCTCCTGCGATCCTTCCACCTCAGCCTTCTGAGTAGCCGGAACTGTATTTCTTTGAGCAGTGTTTTGTAGTTTTCATTGTAAAGGCTTTCACTCCTCTGGTTAGAAAGATGCCAAAGTATTTCTTTTTTCTTTTGGTGGCTACTGTGAATGGGATTGTGCTTTTTATTGGGTTCTCCACCTGCTTGTTGTTGTTCATGGTTGTTTTATACAAGAATGCAACTGTCTTTTGCACATTTATTTTGTACCCCAAGACTTTGCCAAAGTCCTTTATCAGTGAAAGCAGGTTTTTGACAGATTCTCTTAGGTTTTCGAGATATAGGGTCATATCGTGAGCAAGGAGGGATAACAACTTCCTCTTTTCCTATTTGGATACCCCTGATTTCCTTCTTTTGTCTAATTCCTCTAGTTAGGACTTCCAACAGAATGTTGAACAAGAGGGATGAGAGTGGGCAGCCTTGTCATTACCATAATACTATAAGGAAGGGATTGGCAGTAGCTGGACACTGCCAGGGTGTGTGTGGGAGTGGGGGCAGGGTGGGGGAAGCACAACATCAATAAGAGTACCTGATCTCAAACCAGGCAAAGTGGGGACTAAAAAGGGTGGCTTAACCTTTACCTGTACGATGACCACTTGTATGCCTAGTCCTGAACTGTACCCTACATCTTTAAAATACATTTTAAATAATTAAAAAAATAGAAAATAAGAGTAAATAGAAGACACTTCTACAACCAAAAGTATACCTTTTTGCTAATCTGCTAGAAAGCCTAGTTTATAGATTAAATAAATAATATCTACATTTTAATAGTTTTCTTTGTGAAAACTGTAAAATTTTGGAAATTTTTTAACAATTACTTGAAAACATTATTCATGAATTAACATTGATGTTTATCTCAAAAAAAAAAAAGAAAGAAAAAATAAACATTTAATCAGGCACAGTGGCTCACACCTTTAATCTGAGCACTTTGTGTGACCAAGGTTGGAAGATTGCTTGAGGCCAGGAGTTTGACACCAGCCTAGGCAACATAGAGAGTCCTAATTGCTACAAAAAATAAAATAAAAAATAAGCTGGATGTGATGGTATGTGTCTATAGTCCCAGCTACTCAGGGGACTGAGGCAGAAGGATCACCTGAGCCTGGGAGGTCAAGGCTGCAGTGATCCATGATCTTGCCATTGCAGCTCAGTATGAGTAACAGAATGAGACCCCCAAAATTATGCCAATCATGTATATTTATAATTGAAACATTAGAAATGATAT
>CAUYQG010074629.1:0-21428 GCA_963574415.1 Tarsius wallacei
GTCAGAGCAGGTTGTGTGCACCCCAGTCTCATGCAGCTCTCCCTGGACCCTGGACTGCAAGATGTTTCCCTGGCCTTTGTCTCAGGGTGGCCCCTTGTCTTCCTTCAGGTGTGAACTCAAACTTACCTTAACATCCCAGTCCCATATTTTTCCATTGCCTTGATGTGCAGAGCTCTAACTCTGTCACTCTCCCCAGCTTCTCTTGTATGTGGTCCTTTCTTCCAGCAGAAGAACAAGCTAATGATGGTCGTTGGCTTTCCCATTCATTGCTGTGGCAGAGTGACCGATTATCACTATTGAATGATGAGATAGAATAACGAATGAGAAATCCAGAGATCTGCGACCTCTCCTGGACAGAAACCCCTCTCCTCATCCTTCTCATGTGTAAGGAGGTGGCGTGCTCCTACACACACAGGTGAAGAAACGTTGTAGCTACGGGTGTTTACACATTTCCTGTGAATTTGTCAACATCCACTCCTGTCCAGGAGCTATGGTAACATGTGAACAAAAATTGTAAGTGGTCTATATCTTTACCTGAAGTTTCGCTGCCAGGAGTTGGCGCATTCTGGTAGAAGCTGGGCGATACCACATAAATGTAGAAAAGAGACACACATAGTGTATAGATACAACTTTAACATCAGACAGACAAGGGACTAAATTCCACTTTCGCGGCTTCCTCTGGCTGTGTATACTTAAGCAAGGTCCTCAACATCTCTGAGCCCCAGGGTCCTCTCTGTGTTTCTTTTAGTTGAGGAGCAGCTGGCCCTGCCTGGCGATAGCTGGGGGGCCTCTAGAAGGTGAGAGGATGACTGACAGTGGGCGACCAGAATGGAGTGTTTCGGTAGCCTCCGCAGGGGCTGGTCTCTCTCTCCCCTTTGCCCTCGTTCCTTCCTGCACTGCAGCAGAAAGAGAGAGAGAGAGAGAGAGAGAGAGAGAGAGAGAGAGAGACATGGGAGAGTAAGAAAAAACTAGGGTAGGAACAGAGGAGACCGGCAGAGCCCCTTTCCAGAACATGTTCCCAGCCTGCCGCCACTGGCCTGGGAGAAGAAATGCTTTCCCACCAAGCCAAGGGCGAGGGGGCTCATGTTTCTTGAACCGAGCATTCAAGTTAATGAATCGAGGACTAGAAGGGGAGGTGAGGTGGGGGGGGGGAGCAGATACACTGCTGTGTGGTGTCATTTCTCAAGGAAAATGTACCTGCCATCCTTATAATCAAATAGAATTTTATTTGAGGAGTTAAATCATCTAAGAAACGGCAGTACTAGTCCAGCACATACTGTGTACTAAAATGCATGTTCACTCTCTCTCCAAAAACAACTTTTTTGACAGAAATTGAAATTTTCTGGAATAACCACAAATCTCAAGGGGAGTCACATTCCTCAAGAAAGAAGATCGCTCCTAGAAGATGAGCGTGTTCTCCTTCTGCAGATATTAAAGATCAGAAGACAAAGGAAAGGTCATTTAATTTGGCGTTTAATAGGTTATTAGTAACTGCTGAAAGTGCAGTTTCTGAGGGATGCTGTGGAAATAAAACACAGATTGCAGGGAATTAAAAGAGAATGGGAAGGAAGAAATGGAGTCAACAGCTGCTGACGTGCTGCAGACAGAATGCAGAAAAGAGGATGATGACATCTGAGCAGGTCAACCGAATCAGATGGGTATTTGGGAGAATGGAGAAAGCCCTCTGTGCAGCTGAAGACCAAGCGGGAGAAGCCAGGGGCAGGAGAAAGATTGAAGGTGCAGAAGACATAGAGAAATGTGCACTTTAAAAAAAGGAAGGAACATTTTATTTTCATAAGAGTTACTGTTTATTTTGGACCAACCCTGTGTTAGACATTTTACTAAACATTGGTATAAGGCATCTCCCGCCAATGTGGTGAAGTAGATGTCGTCATGCCCATTTTAAAAATGAGAAAAATGAAGCTTATACGTCGAATAATTGACTCAAAGTCACCCAAGTTGAGTAGACGCTAAAATTTCTGCTCTTCCTTCTGCCTCACTCTGATGTTTTTCTTTTTGAAAGAAGACCAGTAAAATAAATGTCGAAGAAAAAAATGTGCTCAGAATAAAATGGAGGAAAATTTTGTAACCTCCTAACCAAACAATTTATATTCTTCCTAATAAAGAAGCTAAGGTAATTAACTGGGAACATGGAAGAAACATGCAATTGAAAGCTAATGGGGAATGAAGGTTTGAAGCAGTCACTGTGAGAAATAAGCCAGAAGAGCCTCAAAATTTTACATTAACAAATCGTGCTCTCTGATGTCTGCCAAAACATGAGAATGACCCTAAAGTGCTTTGTTCTTGAGCTCCATTCCATTCACTTCAGTAATCATACCATTTTTAGTCACATGTGTGATTGATCTGACACTCAAACCTTTCTTCAGATTGTGAAGCTTTGTTTCAGAGATTATACAATTAAGCGACATACGCTCCTCAGTGTTACAAAGCAAACCAAATTAACCCAGGTTACGAAGTGCTTCTTTTTTTAGCCAAACCATACTATTTTCTTGTTTGGGGAAAATGGTTTATTTCTTAAAGTTACTTTGAAATTGCTTTCAAGGGACAGGAAGACTTTGCCCAAATATGGCAGTATGTTTTGAGGAAATAAGTGACAGAACAAAATGGGATTGTCATTAATCTCTGTAGTCTGTCCATTAGCCTCAGCTTTCTGATGTGGGAGAAATGGGATGCCAGTCAAAACGCATTCCTTGCATTTTTGCCAACCTAACAGAAGATGCCTTTCTTTAAATTATAGCTAATTTCATTGCCATGGTGTTATATATTAGAAATGGGTTACCCAATTTCTTCTGTAATAGCTTCATTATATTTGGGGAGAGCTTTTCTTTTCTTTTTCAAAATAAGAAATAATGAGTGTATGAAAGTGAAATCTTCATTTTTATTGAGTCTACAATTTCAAACAAAGCATGCTGAATATAATTATAGCATTAAATTGAATTTCAGGGCAATTACTGTTTTCTGAGTAAAATGAGATTGCTTACAAGTTTTTTACAATCAAATATTCATTGCTATCAACTTTTTTTTTTTTTTAGTTGGAGTCTCACTCTGTCGTCCAGGCTGGAGTACAGTGGCACGCTCACGGCCACCACAGCCTCAACCTGCTGGGCTCAGGCGATCCTTCTGCCTCAGACCTCCAAGTAGCTGGAACTACAGGTGTGTGCTACCACACCTGGTTTATTTCTTGATTTATTGTAGAGATGAGGTCTTATCAAACTATCAACTTTTTAAAGACATTATAATAAGTCCGACACCCAGTTTTGTTTGTTTGTTTGTTTGTTTGTTTTTTGAGTTGGAGTCTCACCTGCTGGCCTCCAGTGATCCTTCCGCCTCAGCCTTCCAAGTAGCTGGAACTACAGGCACGCGTCACCACAGCAGGCTAATTTTTTTTTTTTTTTTATTGTAGAAATGAGGTCTCGCCAAACTGCCCAGGCGGGTCTCGAACCCGCGGGCTCAGGCAATCCACTCACCTCAGCCTCCCAAGGCACAGGATTACAGGCTGAGCCACTGAGCCCAGCTCCGACACCCAGTTTTAAACAAATAGAAAATTGATCAAAGGTGCAAATTAATCCTAGGCGTATATCTTGTCAGTGATTTTTAAATAACCCTTACCTATAGAATAGTTGCTGTCTTTCACAATTTTTTGAAATATGTTCAAACTTTTAATTAAGTTATTCATCACTTTTTTATAGCCAGGCTGGTACATTTAAAACTAAAGCTCTTAAATAACGAACTAACAAATTCCTGAGATTTGGGGAAAGGGGAAGGTTAGAAATGGAAAAATGGAAAACACCAGTAATCTGTAAAATCATTTGTCTGGATACTGAATGCCTTGCCTTGTTTTTGATCTTCTCTTTAGAACTTAAATGCGATATTAAATAAGCCAAAGTTGCTGCCCTTGAAAAATTTGCAATCAGTGGAGAAGTTCATATATATGTGAAAAATCTGGAAAACCACACAAGGATAATGTGTTCTCACACCTAACGGATGTGGAATGGCGCACTGGAACTGCGGGTACCGGAAGTACTTCTCTGAGGTTTGCCAGTAAGCGAAGCTGACCTGGAGGTGAATTACTTACCAGAGGCTCCCCTGGTCACTTCTGTGAGGGACTCCATAGGAAACAGAGGATGTAAATTAGGGACAACTTGCCAAAGCAGGATTTCTTCTGATATATTCTTCATTCATCTCTCTAGGCAACATTCAATATATTCAAAAATTCAATTCTTATACTGCTGCCTTTTTATGTTGGAAAATACGCTTTATTTGTTGAAAAACTTTTTCATAGAATCAAGTGTGTGCTTTTAAAAATTCAATTATTATTACAGATTAATATATCTTCCATTAAAGAGAGATACTCATGGCCAGGCTCGGTGGCTCAGCCTGTAATTCCAGCACTTTGGGAGGCCGAGGCGAGTGGATTGCGAGACCCACCTGGGCAGCTTGGAGAGACCTCATCTCTACAATAAATCAAAAAAATTAGCAGGGCGTGGTAGCATGCACCTGTAGTTCCAGCTAATTGGAAGGCTGAGGCCAAAGGATCGCTGGAGCCTAGCAGGTCGAGGCTGTGGTGGCCAGGAGCGTGCCACTGCACTACAGCCTGGGCAACAGAGTGAGACTCCAACTCAAAAAGAGAGAGAAAGAGAGAGAGAGAGAGAGAGAGAGAGATACTCCTTATAAGATAATGGGTAGCTACACGTTCTAATAGGAATTATAAACACCACTTAAAGAGCAATGGTGAAACCACATCTATAAAAAACAGGGGATTTTTTTTTCATTCAAGAGTCTGACACAATTCTCGGGATATTGAGAAAAACAAAAGAACTGTACAGGTACGACTGTCCATCTTCATAATCCTATTCTAGAAGCAGCAAACGTATAGTGTTCTAAATTAATTTGGAGCTTGGGTAACAGAAACTATTGACCAAATCTTATGGTTCTATTAGGTCAAACCCAGCTCTTAGCTCCTTGTACTATCTCTTCACAAAACTCTGACTCTGAGATCAGAACCTGTAAATTCTTCTTACTTATGCCTGGGAAGAAGTAGGTGCACCATGAATAATAGTGGATGAAAAAATAAATGTAAGAATGAATGATGGAAGCTATTTCAGGGGGAAGGAGAAACACAGAACAAAAATTCAGCCCTGAAAAAGTTATTAGCACTCAACTAATAATATAATTTTAGTAGAAAAACAAACTTTTCCCCAGTAATTCGCAAAAACAAATAAGAACCCAGCAGTGCAGTCTTCCAAGCTGTCACTTGTTGTAGGGACCCTCTTAGGTTCCAGGAAGCATCATCTTCCTCCGTAGTCCTAGCTTGGTGGAGAAAGGAGGCTTATCCTGTCAGTGACAGTGTCAAGCATTGTAAGATGAAATACGTCTCATTGCTATGAGTTGATTCTTGCTACCTTTCGTCCCCTCCATACTTGAGTAGCAGAAGACCTACGCAGGGTTGCACATTTGGAATGGAAAGGGAAGGAATATATGGAAGCCTGCCATAGGACCACTCCCTCCCAATGCCGGCCCTTTTCTTGTAGTGTCAGAAAATCCGTCTCATTACAATGTGCAGAGTGCTGTGACTCTCCAGCATGATGTCCACGGAAGGATGACTTTGGAAATGTCTTCACTCTTTTTCTGAGATAAGGAGACTCAAGAGACTAACGCCCCCAGGTGAACGGTGCAGGAAAAATATCTTGAATATTTGTCTCAGAAGATGCTCTTTTGTGAGCTTGATTTTTCCTCAAATCACTCCAAATTTCATTTTGTAAATCAAATTTTGCCTTCATATGAAATTCTGAAAGTTTTGCATTACGCTAATGATAGAAATTTGGACCTTCAGAATTGAATTTAAGGACCTGGAGATGTTTTCTGTACATGTACCTATTAGCCCCAAAAGCTGCTCAAAAACATTAATATTCAGAAGTCTTCCATGCAAGCACTCCTTGATGGAGACCAGACTTCCTGCTTATTAATGTGAGGTCTGAATAACAAGGCAGCCTTGAGGCTGACAAAGCTCTTATAGGCCTATTCAAGGAAATAATAAAAACCAAGAGGTTTGAAAAGGTGGAAAAGAAAGATATGCAATAATGTCAGAAATCAAATCAGGGAGAGAAATGACCATGGAATGCAGTAGTCAGCTACAAGTCATGTACACTGGCAGAAATGTCCAAAGTATACTCTACTATTCCCATAAATGGTCATAAATAGGGCAACCATAGTCACTCCTTTCCCAAGAAAGTCCTGTTTCTTATTATTGTACAAGTACTTTGTTTAGAATTTGTCCTATAAATTTTTTTTTTTAATGAAGAATAATTATTAATAGTTGCAATAAGTCAGGATGCTGTTGATGGACTTACAAGTTGTGCTTCCAGCTTCTGCCAAGGTCTCATCTAAACTCTCATACTTCCATATGAGAGCTCTCCCATTAACCGGGAGAAGTTCTCTCAGTCTTTTCCAGGTCCACCATAGCTAATTCCTTCCTTGCAAAAGCAGCTTGTTGGTCTTCCGATAAAGTGAAATGCTCTCCAGGCAAAGGCTGTGATCAGCCAACTACTTCTCGTGTTGGTAGATGTGTCCACTGCCACTGTCCCTATAGGCCAGTTGGTGTAGCAGGTAGTCTGTCCCCAGATTGTGAGAAGCACGAAACCACCAGATAATACAAATGAAAAACCAATAAAGTGTAGTAACTATATACCTAGCATTTACATTGTACTGGGTATTATAGATAACCTGGAGATAATTCAAAGTATACAGGAAGGTGTGCTATGTTATATGCAAATACTGTTCCATTTTAATCTGGGATGGGAGCATCTGTGGATTTTGTTACGGGGGGGATAGGTCCTGGAACAAAACCCCCACAATGCCAAAGGACTACTGCAATTTCATCCACACAAGCTTCTGCATTCTACCAATTAAAACTGAAGCTGTATTATCAGTATTTACACAGTCACACTGTCACACTATTAGAATGACTGGACAACCAAACTTCTGTGATAAAACTGAGGTTAAATGCAACAACAACAAAAAAGAAACTTGCCTGGCAATGTGCACTTTCTTTCTTGGCTACCCGTCAGCTATCAGATTTTAGAAATGTTTGAGAATTTGGAGCACTACTTTGTAAATAAACTTAGAAGTAAATTCTTTGTAAATGAATTATTTAGATTTTAATTACACTTTTTTTCAAAATCAGTTATAAAGATTGAATCTAATTACTTAACAAATAGAGCACTCCAAACTTCCCATTTTGAAGCTTTTAGCAAATTATAATTATTGATAATAAAGTTTGCAATTAGGAAGACATTGAAATCTGTCACTACTACATTTTCTGTTCGCTCATTTATTAACCACTACAATCTTCCATTACCGTAAGCCTACGATGCCGCCCATCAGCAGGGATTCGTCAGAAAAGATGTTTTTGAAGTGTACCTGTTTTCACTGGATTTTGTTTTGGTTTTGGTTTTGGTTTTTTTGGAGAAAAGAAGTACAGTGATTAACGCTACAGACATGTGGATAATGGCGCTAGACCTACTGTAATTGTTAATCTGTACTTTGCTTTCCTACTGCTCTGCAGCCTGTCTTTGAGATTTACCCAAAAGCACAACATGCTATTCTATGTAGTATGTAGACTAACTTCTACATACTATTGCTTTCTATGACAGTGACACGATTTGTCTATTCTGACAAAGGATATTTGCCCTGTTTCAAATATTTGGTTCTTACAAGCAATGTTGCTATGCACATTGCTAAACACCAGTGCAAGAGTCTCTCTGAGGTATCTACCTGTGAGTGGAATGGCCGGGTCTTAGGAGTATGCCTATTTTCAACTGCAGCAGATGCTGCCAAATTGCTCTACAAAGTGGTTGCACTCCCTTTTCACTCTACCAGAGTGTTTGAGGGTTCCCTATGATTCACATTCTTGCCATCACTGAGTTCTGTCATAACTTCTTCATCACTAGACTTAAATAGTCGCTAGTTATTATTTTAATTTGCTTGTATTTTATTTTGTCAGATTTTTTAATTTCAAAAATGAGACTTTTATTCATATAGATTCTTGAAAAATAATAGCTCCATTTGAATTCCAGATGTGCTCTACCAGCTCGATGACTTTGGCCATGTTTCTCAGTGTCCTCATTTAGAAAATTTTTTAAATCTATATTGCTGCTAACTTTATAGGAGTGGGTTAAAAAGTGGATGTGTTAATATAGGCAAAGCCAGCACCTACAACCCTACTTGGCACAAGTATTCTATAAGTTTTAGGTATTATTGTTTATTAATCACTTATATGACTTTCTACAAGATCTACAGTAAAAGCACGCGTAACCCATCTTAATAGGATTCTAACTCTTGACTACAGTATTTAGAACTAATGAAGAATGTAGACTTTTTTTCCTCTGCTTTTGGTGAAAACAGAAATTCAAAAAGGCTCAAAAGAATTAATAGGAAGACTTACTTTTAAAAAGTATATGCATTAAACACACAGTCCAACTGGGTATGCTTTTTATTTTATTGCAGCAATCTCTAACAAGCAACCATTGCTGATCATGTGAAAACTTTATCCAGGGAAAACTTGAGAAACAGAAATAACCTATATGGAGAAGAGAATAGCTCCCATTTATTAAGAGTTGACTTCGTGCCAGGCACGGCTCCAAGAACTTTCTGAACCTACATTCATTCTCACAACTCAAGAGGGTTCTCACGGGCTGGGCCAGGGTCCAGCTGGAAACTGGGCTTCCTAGCTTCACGCCCCTCCACAGTCCACAGGGAAAACTGAGCACGGAGCAAGGAGCTGGAGGCAGACTCTGTTTCCAAAAGTACTGTTGGTTTTGGGTTTGCTTTTCTCCAAGTAGCTCAGCAGCCACAGGGGAAGGATGCAGCAGGGGAGGCCGGAAGATGGGGGAGAACAGAACTACTGGGGTGGCAGAACTGCACGTTCCAGAAAAAGGAAGCACCTCCAACCCAGACTCGGGCCACTCAGGCTGTGTGTTTGCCCAAGAGCAGGAGCTCATCCAGGGGGCGAAAAGGCGCAGGAGCACCAGGACAGTGCGGACTCAGCAGCAGGCCCGCCAGCCGGGAGGGACTGCCTGGACACTGGGACGGTCGCAAGAGGCTCCACTCCAGGGACTCCACCAGACACACAGGCCTGAGGGTACCTCAGGCGACCCTTCTAGACTCAGTGAGTATTTCTAGATGGGTCTGCATAGTGCCATGCTCAAGACAACGGTCCAGAACACGTCAGCTCTCCGTGACGCACCACCCCAGGCTGCCCGGCCTCTGCACCCCGGGAGGCCTTCTGCAATTCCCAGGAGGCGGCCTGGGTGGATCATTTTCCTTTTCTACCCATTAGTTTATTGTAGGATATATTATATATATATATTCCCTAGATATATAGATCTTTAATAAACTTTGCAGTTAAGAAGACATTAAATCTACCACTACAACACTTTCTTTTCACCCTTTATTAACCACTAAAATCTTCCATCACTATCAGGCTACGGTGCTGGCCATCAGCAGGGGTTAGTCAGAAAAGTCATTTTTGAGGTGCACCTATATTTTCACTGATTTTTTTTTTTTTTTGAGAAAAGGGAATCTTTCTATATATCTCTTCCCAAGACTCAGATAGGTGTGGTTTTCATGTAATCAATTCAGCAAAGCAACCATCAGTTACATGAAAACTGATTAACTCATATGCTGGCTATTTCAGTCACTTTGATGTTTTTCTGGCTATTTTGGAGATAAACTATAAGTTTCACAATATGTATTGGGAATGCAATATAGTGTATGAATTTTTTTAATCAAATAGAATGTGAAGACATCATATTGACTATATCTTGTAAAGTCTGTTGAATAACAAACACCAAATATTGTTCTTACCATTCTAACCAATGAGCTCACTAAGACTTGTATCTGAGAAGAATAAAATCCAGTAAATGAATAAGCAATATACATTGATGCTTTATTAGTAACTATTAAAGTCAGCCATAACAATATACATTATTCCAGGAAAATACATAAAAGGGTCAAAAGACATGAACAAATGGTTCAAAAATAGGAAATGAAACATATAGACACTTTTTTAAAAAGTAAAGTAAATGCAAATTCAAACACATTTCCATTTTAAATATCTTCAATTAGAAAAAATGGTTTAAAATGATAATATCTCATGCTGGCAAGGGAATAAAGAAATGGGTACTCTTACACATTTCTGATTGCCTTTTTAAATGCTCCAACACTTTAGGGAAGCAATTTGGTATTGTATTAAGAGCCATAAAAATATTTATACGTTCTGTGCCAGAACCCCATTTACGTAAGCATGTCTTAAGAAAATAATGCAAAACAGGAAAAAAAGCTATAAATGCAACACAGCATTACTTATCATAGCTCCCAAGTAGAAATAAATTAAATGCTCAATAATAAAAACAATCAAGTTTTAGCAATTCAATCATTAGAATATTATGCATCCCAATAGAATTAATAAGTACAAATTCTTAGGCAAGTAATACTGAAATGCTTATGGCATAAATGGTAAACGAATAAACTTCTTTTTTTAGAGTAATTAGTAGAAATACATTAAGACAAAAAATATAAATTTTTAAAAACTTATGTGTACAATTTCATAAAAATAAGTGTGCATGCGAGACAATATCTTAGCAATTTACCAAATGGACTTAAATGCTTATTTTAACCTGTTGGTATTTGCTTTTCTGTCATTTGTACATTTTTAAAAATGTAATTATACTACTTTTTAGATTCTAGATAGAATTTGTGGAATTTTTAAATCAATTGAATGAGTTTAAATGAATATCAAATACCAAACACTGGGAAGTTTATTTTGTTGGGGGAGGGGCTTAAAATAAGGATTTATTATTTCTCACAATTCTAGGTTAGTGGCTTTTCTGCTGCTCTCACATGATCGCTCATGTGGTAGCCTTCAACTGAACGGTCAGCTGGGGACTGGTCCAGCTAGGGCAGCTATGTCACTGGTCCTCTCGTCCTCTCTCAGGATGGCCCTACTAAGCTTTCTCTTGTGACAACAAAATTCCAGAAGACAATTCTGCAAGCACTTACCAAATCCCTATTGGTTTATCGGTGTCACTTACCGATGTCCAGTTGCCAAAACTGATGTTCAGTTGTCCAAAAGCAAATCCTTTTGTTCAAGCTCAGAATCTGTGTGGGAAAGGTCTACACAAGACCACAAATGAATTTTTGTGTACCAGATAATGCTATTGACCAAGATAAGAGATTTTAAAATAAGAATACCTGAAGGGACAGTATGAACCATTCGTATTTTATTGTTTAAAAAACTGATGTAGGAAAAAAGTAATTGCCCAAAATTAAAAATCAAATTAGTGTAGAGACAGGTTCACTACGAAGTCAATTATATTATAAAAGCTTCTGATTCAGAGCGTATTTCTACAAAAATTTTTTGAGTGTGTAACAGTTTATTCATTTTTTATTAATTTGATTTAATTTTAGTTTAGAGTTGTGGAGTACATGTGAGGATTCACTACATAAGTAAATTGCATGCAGGCGAGGTCTGGGCTTTTCATAGGCCCTCTCTCCCCCGATAGTGGACCCGGCACCCCGTGTGTGGTTGTGTGCTCTTGTGCCTCCTCCTTCCTTCCCTGTGTCAGCAGTGTCCAGAGTGTTGTTCTCACGTGTGTGTTCAAGTGATCAGTGACCAGGGCCTGCATATGAGTGAGAACACGCTGTATTCCGTTTTTTGTTTCTGGGATAGTTCACCTAGAATGATGGTCTCCAGCTGCATCAACGTTGCTGCAAAGGACATGATGTTGTTCTTAATTTATGGCTGCATGGTATTCCGCCTTGTATATGTACAATGTTTTCTTTATCCAGTCCTGGGAAGTTTAAACATACTTTTTAAAATAATAAATTGATCTAGAGAAAATTGAATGCATAATAACATGCTGCTTAGAAAACTGTGAAAATCAAAGCATTTCATACCGATTCCCATGAAATCTAATCAAAGTGTGCTTAAAGTTATAGCTTTAGATTTAATTTTTTCTAAAAATTAAGTGAAAGTAAGTAAACTGTCAATTAAAGAATACTTTAAACACACACTGAAAGTAGAGCAAAGAAAAGAAGGAAAGAAGGAAGGACAGAAGGGAAAAGAGAGAGAGGAAGAAAGAAAGGAAAGGAAAAAAGAGAGAGAAAGCAGGAAAGAATTAATACATTTATTAATACTAAATTTCTGGCAAAATGTATAGTAATTAATAAAACGTAGGATCAGTTAGAAAGTAAAACATAATTTTAAGATGTATAGAGCATAAACTTTATGCCATCTAATTTCATGGGAATTATTAAATTAAAAAAACTTCTCCATTGCTAAAATTAACACCAATTTTTTTTCTTTTCCTAATTTACATTCAACAATTAGCTGTTACAAAAGCAAGAATGGTTTTATCAAAGCAAAATCAGTATGCCAAGAACTCTCCCCGGGGGTTTCATGTTGGCAAGTTTAAAAATATAATAATAAATTAACACGTATCACTCCATATCCCAGCTGTCATGACCTGAGAAATAACCTGACCTCACCACGCCTCAGTTTTCTTATATATATACGTATGTATGTATGTATAAATCTAAATCTTATTATATTGCTGATAGTCAATTATCTTTAACTTATAAAATGATCATCTGTTATAATTCAGCCTCATGATTTTTTAGCTACATAAAATCACAAGGAATATTTTAACCACTAGCTTTGCACTGAATATTTCTGGTGACATAAAGCCACTTCCAACCAGCAATGAAATATTCCTCTTCTGACAAAAGGCAATACATCTGCATCATGTCAAATATGAAGGAGGATCTTAAAAAACTGGAATTTATTTATTTAAAATCGTGTATTTATTCTTACATGTTTCAGCTTCATTCTCCTTCAAAGGGCTCTTCATTTGATGGAATACACCTGTTGAGATGCTTTTTCCACTGCTCAAAATAGTTTTTGAACTTGCCAATTTTGATGCCTTTTAGTGCTTCTGCCATTTACTGTTTTGCCTCTTCTACATAGGCAAAATGTTTCCCCTTGAGGACTGCTTCCATCTGGGAATACAAAAAAAAAGTTGCTTGATCAGGTGAATAGAGAGGAGAGAGCACGGACAATCTGGTCCAAAACTGCCGAACACTCAGTTAGGTGTGGGCAGGTGAAACGGGCAAATGCACTGAAAGGATCTTCAAAAAAACATTCACTGAAGCTGAATGCAGCCTCTCACAACTATGCTAGTTGGTACACTGATGCCGATGGATTCCTAGAGCACTGCCCTAGCAGGGGACACCTGTACTATAAGGAGCCTGTCCTCCAAAAGACAATTCCAGTTTTGGGGGGGGGTCCCCTCATAAACAGCTGGGTGTAGTAGTATGCACCTGTGGTCCCAGCTCCTTGGGAGGGAGGCTGAGGTGGGAGGATCACTTGAGACCAGGAGTTTGTGGTTGCAGTGAGCCATGGCTGCACCACTGTGCTCCAGCCGGAGTGACAGAGCAACACCTTGCTTCTAAAAATAAAATAAAACACAACAGGTAAATATAATTTATTCCAGTAGCATAAGAATCATTCAACAACAAGAACAAGAAGCCTCCTACTTGAGACATTCTGACATGTACTATACTTATTGAGTCCAGGTGAAAGGCGAAAATAAATGAAAGTAGATGGGGCCAAACAAATGGGATTAACACACAAATCATCTTATCCTCCTTAGAAGCTGTCCAGCAAGACAAATTAGTAGACAGAGGACTGCTGCAAATTTCAACTCCATCCATATCCAAAGGAGCATGATCTGGAGATTCAGATGGCATGAAAAACAGTCTATTCATTTTGGAGCAAGGTTTCAGCAAAAAGGATGCAGCTTTGTGGGTCTTTTAGAAGGAGGAGGCAGTTAGAGGAAATTAGAAATGGAAAGTGTGGTTAATTCAAATGAAAGGATATTTAAACTACAGCCAGATGAATGTGATCCCAGGCAGGACCTGGTATCTGTGAGGGAAATCAAAAGGCAATCAGGAAAGCAAAGCAGGGCCCAGTGTCTTGGTTTGCACTTCCTCAGCTGGAAACCCTGAGACCAGGACCGACTTCAAGGAGCTTATTTGGGAGCTTTCCAAATACCCTGGGAGGGAGATTAAAGGAAGCACCACATTCTCCTCCTAAGAGCATAGGTAGATGAGGGAGGAGGCGCCACCCATCAAGCAGAAGGAGGCTCCACGCTGGGCCAAGTCACAAGCAGGACCTGCCCACGCCATTACAGGGTCAGCAGGAAGCGCAGGGTCCAGAGAGAGGACACACATGGAAAGCCCACTGCAGGCACACTGGGCTCTCGGGGTGGGTGAAACCACTCCTATGCTGTCTCCAACAGGACAGGGCCATTTAGAGACCTTGACAGTCTTTGGTCTCCACAGCCAAGTGAGAATAGAGTAGGCTGAATGGACACCATTACCACAGGTTTAAAAGATTGAAAGAAGAAAAAAAGAAAGAATATGTATGTGCGTGTGTACATATGTGTGTGTATGTGCTTTCAATTAACATCAAAAAAATTTAATAAAAGATCAACAATTGTTCCCAATTAAATATTTTGAAAAAGGAAAAAAAAATAGTTTCTTCCTTAATAGGATAAAACACTGTTTTTTCTAAACTAAAGGTTAATATTAAACGAATTCAAAATCCTAGTTCTTTTTAAAATTTGGGCAATATCAGGATGGCAAGTACACCACAAATGTTAAATGGTGTTTTAGGAATGTGGGTGATTCACTCAGATATAACCAGAAACACCAGGAATAAATATTGGACAAGAAAGTAACAAAACATGTTTGTATGATTATCACAAAAGCAATAAATAAATTCCTTAAAATGCTATTTGGACTCAAAAAATGACTGTAGAGAAAAGAAAATGACACAAAGGAAGTGAAATCTCAATAGTGTGCCTGACTGTCATCAAGACACAGCCAAAATAATAAAAACTAATATTGTATTCTTATTAGAAATGTTGAGAATGAAATTAAAAATAAAATGTGTGACCTGCAGAAAGAAAAATTCAAAACCTTCTAGAGCATTGCTTTTTTAAAAAATCAGTAAAAGTCTTCTAACTTACTGCTAGGTGAAAGATTTCAACCTCTATCAGAACACCAAAAATATTCATATTAAGATTGCTGTGGACTCCCTTTCTCAAAGCCAGCAGGACTGTTTCAGGTCTCAGCCTAGTAGGCCTCTCCTCAGATTTGTATCTGTTAATCACACCCAGCTTTGAGAATCTTTCTTCTCCTGAAATCTTCAAAATTATTTTTCTCCTGGTTTCCTACAGTTTTGAATTTCTACTTCTCACTTTTCTTCCTTGGCCTCCCCTCTCTATATATTTACCTTAATATTAACATACTTCAGTGTTTTTATTTTTTCCTTATTCTTTATGTCAAATCCAGAATATTAGATGAGCTCAGCCTCAGTGTGCTGCAATTTGATTTTGAACATGTCTAATAGATCTGCTCCACTCCTGAACTGCAAACTTGACAAAAACAGGAAAATCATTTAATTCTTCTTTATAGACCCAGTGCTTTATTAACATGGAGTTTAGCATATAATAGAAGCTTAATAAGTATTTGTTAACTGAATGAACAGATAAATATTTATTTTATGCTAACTTATAAACTAAATTCTAAATATAACTTTGAGCAGACATGGTGGTTCACACCTGTAATCCCAGCACTTTGGGAGACAGAGATGGAAGGATTACTTGTACTCGGGAATTCAAAATCAGCCAGGGAAACATAGTGAGACCTCATCTCTATAATAAATAAATAAATAAGAACTTTGAAAAGAATTTTTTAAAGGTCTTTCAAGATGTTCTGAAATATTCTTGGAAACCAACCTCTTCTTAAATATAAAAATATTTTTAAATGAAGAAGTTGAATTTATAATAGCCAAGTTACAGACTCAAGCTAAAGGCCCAACATTCAATGAAAGAATAGACTTTTAAATGTGGTATATACACACAAAAGAACACCATTCAACCATAAAAAGAATGGAATCCCATCATTCACGGCAACACAGACGAGGCGGGAGGACATTATGTTAAGGGAGACAAGCCAGGCGCAGAAAGAAAAACATCCCAGTATCGCACTCCAATGAGAAAGCTAAAGAGTTGATCTCATGGGGGGAGAGGGTAGGATGGTGGTGACCAGGGGCTGAGATGGGAGGGCTGGAGATAAAGAGAGGTCGGTTAGTGAGGACAGACTCACAGCTAGCTGGAAGGAACAGGTCTTCGTGTTTGATGGTGCGGTGGGGAGACAATCATCCATAGTCCTTTATCAGACATTTCAAGCCAGCTAGAAAAGAAGATCTGGAATGTTCCCAAGACAAAGAAATGACAACTATTGGAGGTAATATCCTAAAATTCCTGGCTTGGCTGTATGCATATTTCAAAATATCACATGTACCCCGTAAATAGGTACAATTATGTTGTATCCATTTAAAAATGAGGAAGTTGAGAAAAGTTCTATCAAACTGCATTACACCAAATCAAATACAGCCATTTAGTAAAACTATAATGAGATAGAACTACACTCCCCCTGGAATATCTAAAAGTAAAACAACTGACCATGCCAGGCATAGCCACGCTTGTGGAGAAACCGATATCCTCTTATGCTGGTGGTGGGAAAGTAAAATTGTACAGACTTTGGAAGATCGTTTGGCAATTTCTTATAAAATGAAATACACATCTATCATATGGCCCAGCCAATTTTAGGTATTTGCCCAAAGAAAACAAAGCAAATGTCCATAGGAAAATTTATGCACAGATGTTTGTAGCAACTGTATTTGTAGAAGAGAAGGAGAAAACAAGAAAAGTCAATGTGATAGCTTTCTACACAAAACTTTTTATTTTGGGCTGGGCTCGGTGGTTAGAGCCTGCAGTTTCAGTGCCCTGGGAAACCTAGGTGGGAGAATCCTCTGAGCCCAAGAGTTCGGGGCCAGTCTGGGCAACACAGTAAGACTTCATCTTTACAAAAATAAAATATAGTGTGCACACCTATAGTTCTAGCTACTCAGGAGGTTGAGGCAAGAGGCTCGTTTGAGTCCAGGAGCTGAGTAAACTCCTGTCTCTCTTTAAAAAAACGCTTCTTGTTTTGAACTGGTTAAACTGTGGGGGGCAGATACATCAGGGTTCTAGGAAGGAAGTAGGGAAGACATGTGAGGCTTCTCCAGGATGGGGCCCGAGCAGAACGGTGCATCAAAAGGACACACACCATGACGTGTGCATAGACATGTGCCCTCGGGGGAGTTGTGTGTTCTACAGGTTTTGCTAGGAGACAAGTTGTAAGCAGGGATGTCCGTTTGTTTGGTGGATGTCGGTGACTGACTGGAAGGAGGGAAGCATGGACTATCTGAGTAGAAAACATCCATCTGAAACTAAATCTTCCGTGACACTGCTCAGAGTAGCTTACTCTGTCCTTCCCAGGGTGAGATAACAGATAGCAAAGTTTAAGTACGTGGATTCATAAATAAACCTGTTTGCGTGGTTCCCATGTGTGCTCTTTGACACATTCCTTCTGATATCCGTGGCTCCAGGCTGCTGCTGATGCGTCTGTAGAATCCGTCCCCAGGTGCACTTTTGGGCATTTGTTTTTCCCTCTATACTTGTTTATAACATACAAAATTATCTACTCCCACAATATTTCTGAATTGTACAGCATTACACAGAGTACCACAATTGGCATGCAAATAAATGACAAATCTGAGGCCAAACCAAAGTGTGAGGTAAATGGGAGGAGTTGTGACAGATAGGCAAAGATAATGAACAGGTTGTTTCTCATCTAAACAGAGAACAATTTTTACACTCTACGAAGTGACCCTCTATCCTATAAATAAAGGACTGCACAAACACATCGTGGGGAGAGGAGCCATCTCCCTTGAGAAGAACTCCAAGTCATGTGTGGAGAGACTCGCCCTCCAGATGGGACATGCAAGTCACTGTTCCCCTAGTGTGAGCTGCATCCCGTGACTTCCTTACCAAGAGCACCACGTAGGGGACATCTACAACCAGGAGACCTAGCCAGCACATCTCCAGCTGATGGCTGAGGTCGCACCTGCACGGACAGGTCACGAGATGTACACTCAGACACGACAGGATAAGAGGCCACTCCCCGCTCTTGTCTTCTCTCATGACTCATAATCCCAGTCACGTGATGAGGACACAAAGGCTCCAACAGAGGCATCCTCTGGATAGTCAGCCGGCACCCCTCAACATGTCCTAGGGTCTAAAGAACAAGGAAAATCAAGACACTGTCATGGCCAAGAAGAGCTCGGGGAGCCATGACCACTAAAGGCAATGTTATGTCCTGGGGCATCCAGGAACAACGACAACCACCACAACAAAAAGGACATTCCCTAAAGCTAAAGACTTCAAAATAAAATGCAGCCTTTAGGTAATGGTACCCTAAGGCCTCACCTGATGTGGTCCACAGGGTCATGGAAACTTGACTTTGGGGAAATGCCATGTGCAGAAGTCCATGTTCTCACAGGCTGATTGACACAAATCAGAGAGAAGATCTCACGGTCTCTGGTCACAAAAACATCATCAAACTTCTAAATAAAGACCAAAATATTCTTAAGATTCAACACCAAAATAAATGTGAACTCAACATAATTTTAAGAAAGAATAACAAAAACAAGAGAAGTAGGGAAGGGATGGGGGAAAAAGGAGAATAAATTTACCCAATTTTGGGTGAATCAGTGAGGGACAGCGGCCATAGTAGTGGCGGGTTAAGTCAGGAATAAGCGTTTGCAAAGCATTTTTTATTTCAGGTTAGGGTAGTAGGTGGCTGGAGCCGGTCCCCAAAGACCCGGGACCACATGGGCCAGGTCACTATCCCATCGCAGGGTGAACCAAACCCACTCACACTCACACTCACCCACTCACACTTACCCACACTCACCCACTCACATCCACCCATTCACACACACACACACACACACACACACACACTCACCCATTCACACCAGCCCACTCACACTCTCTCACATTCACCCACTCACACGCACCCATTGACACACAGACCCACCCACACTCCATCACTCACTCACACTCACCCACACTCACCCACTCACGCTCCCCCTTTCACACCCATGCACACCCGCACTAAGACCATGGGGTCAGTCAGTGGACCACATCGCACAGTTTGGGGACCTGGGAGGAAACCGAAGCCCCAGAGAAAACCCACACAGAGATGAGGGAAACGTACCCACGCCACACCCACAGAGGGCCCTGGGAAACAGTTGTGCTTTTTCAACAATCAAGACTCTCACAAAGTGACGTAGAGGGAAACATGTCTTCCAGAACCTGCCATAATGTATCAAAATTGGTTTACTAGTTGTAGCAAATGTACTATACTAAGAGATTGATAATAGAAGAAATTGGGTGGGAGGCAGGAGAATTCTCTGTATCTTGTCGATTTTTCTGTAAATCTAAAACCGCTCGAAAAATAAAATCTGCTTATTAAAGAGTACAAGGATACACTCATGCATGCCAAGGATGAAAGCAGCTCAAAACCAAATCCCACTGAAGGGTCAAAAAGACTTCAAAAGCATGGTTTTCTTACCCATTATTTATACTCTTTTGAAAACATGCAATCGCTGGACTTTTAGTTATCCATCATTTTATAGAATTTTATTCATGTCCATGGATAAACTTTATTATGTCTTTTGCATTTAAATGGTATTTATCTTCAGTCTAGGCGATACGATGACATGGTTCAAAGTAGGAAAAGCATCCACAGTGAAAAGTCTACTTCCCAGACTCAGCAACCAGTGCTGAATGCTTTGCATATCCTGCCAGAGAGCTCACATGCCTGCCAGAAAAGAAACATATGGAGTTGTATATTTTTTCCTTTTTTGGACAAATGCCTGCATACTATAGCACATATGCTGTTCTGAACTTTGCTTTTTGTATTTATCAACAGATCTTAGAGATTTTTGTTTTTCTAAAAAATTTCTTAAAAAAAAAAAAAGGAAGGGGGGCCGAGTGCAGTGGCTTATCCCAGCACTTTGGGAAATTGAGGCAAGAGGATGGCTTGAGCCCCAGTGTTGGAGACCAGCCTGGGCAACACTGTGAGATCTCGTCTCTATAATATAAACATCAAAAAAATTATCCGGGCATGGTGGCCTGCACCTGTAGTCTCAGCTACCTGAGAGGCTGAGGCAGAAAGATCACCTGAGCTCAGGAGGTTGAGGCTTTGGTGAACTGTGAGTGTGCCACTGCACTCCAGCCTGAGTGATAGAGTGAGACCGGGGCACAAAAACAAAACAAAACAAAACAAACCACAAACCACAAACGACAAGTGACAAATAATACTAACAATGATTACGCTGAAAGAAAAGGTGAAAACTGGAACCGCAGTTGGCAAATGCATGGCACCCCCTAGGATGGAAAGCACATTCAGGTTGCTTGGGACCGATTAAAATTGATTGCATGTATTCTAGAAGGTAGTATGAACAAAAATTATTATTATTAGTTCATTGTGTGTCCGTAAGGAAGACATACGCTTTAATAATCAGCTAGTATGAGTATTGACTCTACAAACACACAGATATACAGACTACATCCTTCTGGAGCAAATGAGAAACAAACCCCTGATTTGGAAAGCGCCCTTCCCCCAACACACACACACACACACACACACACACACACACACACACACAGGAAGTGTCCTGCGGAATACTCCAGGCAGGTGGAGACCCTCCTCAACACAGTGCTCCCTTCCGCCCTGTGCTCCCTGCCCCATCAAGGTGGGCACGCTCAGGATGCCCAGCCTACTCGGGGCTCACACAGGCCGACGTTTTGTCCAGCGTGCTCACTGCCTGTCCCCAGAGCCGAGAGTAGTGTAGGTGTTTTCTTTAGATGTGTTTGCTGAACAAATGAATGAATCAACGACTCAAAACAGGAAAGAGTTAGAATAGACAGCAAGTCAAAAAGTGAACGTCAGAGTGGAGCAAGAGTGCTCGGAGGTCACAAGAGTGGTGCCTCTTTGTCAGGGAACGTCCTGGATCTGCCGACTGGCCAGGCCACGTGGGATAGGTTGCTCAATATTGCAAATTTCTTCTCTCTAAAACGACATTCGTGCATGTGCTCAGTAAAAGGCATGTGTCATGTTGGGGTGTCATAAGGGTGAAATGCTTTCGCATATCTGTTGACTGCTCGTACGTCTTCTTTTGAGAACTGTCTATTCATATATTTTGCCTACTTTGTAATGGGGCTGTCCTGTCTTCTTTTCTGCCAGTCCTTATAATATTACAGATAGCATATTCAGCAAATTATGAGAGAAAGGAACAGATATTTTATATGGAATCTTACAGATATTACAAAAACTCCTGATGTAATTATAAAAGTACCAAAATGAACTTCCAAAAGTAATATTGCAAA
>CAUYQG010074630.1:0-41122 GCA_963574415.1 Tarsius wallacei
GCCTTCCAAGTAGCTGGAACTATAGGCGTGCGCTACCACACCCGGCTAATTTTTTTGATTTATTGTAGAGATGAGGTCTCACCAAGTTGCCCAGGCGGGTCTCGAACCCGCGGACTCAGGCAATCCACTCACCTCAGCCTCCCAAGGCACAGGATTACAGGCTGAGCCACTTATTGTGGACTTCTCAGAGACCATTTGAAAACTACCACATCTTCCGAGTCTTTGAGAGGGAGATTGAGTGTATGAACTTGCCTAACTTACCTGACCACAGAACACATATTTGCATAGCGGATATTACAGGAAGTGATCCCTATCACACACCAAAAGGAAAACTGCACTATGGATCATGGTGGCAGATGACAGACAAGGTTACAGAGAGAAATCTTGTAGGATGCTGGCAAGATCTGAGAGATGCCAGATCCTCGCTGTTAAACCTTCCAGTCCCTTTATTTCTGCAGCATACTTTCACAATTAGCATCAACAACAGAAGAACACAGAGGAAATGTACAGTCTCGCACTGGCTTATAGAAGATGCACAATGGCAAGTGCTTTCACATTCTGAAGCTTCTAGAATTAAGGAATTCTTGTTCCATAAAGGGGGATAAATGATGTTTAGTTTTCTTATGAGAAATTTCTTTGATTTTTGGATTGGGATGCTTCTGCAGATAGTTACAATGAGTTACAGGTTATTTTCACTGAGCTCTTAGGATCTCATTCTGTAGTTACAGAATGAGATCTTGAACCAGAAGAGTGGAAGTAAAAGAACGTTCTACATAGCAACCTCTACTCATGTGCCATTATTATTATTTTTTAATTTTAAATATTTGGGTTACAATTCAGGGATAGGTATACAAATGGCATGTGCCATTATTTAGGATACAATGCCACTCTAAAAAAGATAGCCCAGCTTTCTTCCCCACTCAAGGGTTTTAAAGGTGGGAAATACAGCTCAATCTCCCTCATTTTCCCTAGAGGAACCAGTAAATGTTATTTCACTGTAAGCCTCAAAGAGTAATATTTATTAAATTAGGCTACAATGTAGTAACAGTACTACCGCATCCTCAAAAAATAATATTTTTGTGAGGGCAGGAGTTTCTGTTTGTTGGTTAAGGATTATAAGAAAATCAAATGATAAGAACATAGCCATTCTTATCCCATCCTTCTCTCTGATGTCTGAATTGCATCTAATGTGATTCCAGCTGGAAACCAATCCCCTTTAGTATGCTTTTAATGATAAATAATTCTAAGTTCCAAATAGGGATTGAGAACTCTCAGTGGGTAACAACCATTTAAAATTCACAGTACAGTTTACTATTGTAATGAAAATGTTCTTACCATATGTATAGCATGCTATTTGTAGATAAAAACATATAATTTGCCTTTTATCTTAATAATTAAATCAATTACTCTGTTAAAATTAATTGTCAGATAAAACTGACTATAAAATAAGAAGTCTTTTGGATCTCATAGAGGATGAAAACCTATCAAAATTAAAATGTGAATATATCTGCCTACTGTCACACTACAAACAAATTGGAGGGGGAGGAGAAATCTACCCAGAGTTAATTCATAGAGAAGTGAATGAATGTATCAGTCGGCTACTATCACAAAAATGCTTCATAACAAACTATCCCCAAATTGTGATATGTACAATAAGCCATTCCTAACTGGCTCACATATCTGCAGGTAGTCTGAGTTTGACTGACCTAGCTGGGATCAGTAGGCTGCCTCCAAGCTATGGGTTAGGAGTATGTCTACTCCACGTAGCTCCCATCTTCCTTGGACTATGGAACACGAGAAGCATGTCTATCCACATGATAAAAGGAAGCAAAAATCAAAGTTCCTTTCAAGCATTTGCTCCATTAACACCTGCTAACATCCCATTGGCCAAATGAATTCACATGGCTAAGTCCATAGGCTATGGTTGGAAAGTACTCTCCAGACACCGCGGGCCTGTGCCATGAGTTTGGCTCTATAATGCCACTATTTGGAAGTAAAACATTGAAACCAATAATTCCATCTACCAACTGGATGGCATTTTGTTTCTGGGGGGTGGGGGGACACATGGGAGAGATATCAGGGATCAATGATACAATGTAGAATGTACATTTCTTTGAATTATGTCTTTCCTTTTTTTAGGTATTATATTTTCTGTTTGACACATATATTGATCCTATAGTCTGAACCTTAGAGTGGCTTCTGGGTCTGTGAGACTTTCCCAAGGTAGAAAATTATGTAGCCTAGATTTAGGAAGATTCCCCTTCCCCATCTGTGCACTGCTCCTGCCAGGTTCTTGAACAAGATTGTTCAGGTGGTTTCAGAGCTCTAAAAAATTGGCGTGGGTTACTGAACATTACCTTTCACTTCACATTACTCTCTCCCAGCTGTTAAATGTGGAGGGAAGCAGGACAGGGTAAGGGAGCAATTTCTATGGCCTTAATTCCTGGAAAATCAGTGTGTAATTACAAGAAGTTTAAAAGTTCAGCACACTTCCAATCAATATTTTCTAGATGTAGGTTGAGCAGGACTTCTTTCTTCCCTGAACTAATGGATCTTCATTTTCCAACAAAGTTAAGTATGCTTCAAAGACTAAACAAGGACCATCTCAGTTCACTTCCTGCCTAAGGAATTCATTTTTTTAATTAATCCATCACAGCTCCATTTTCACTTGCTGACACATGAAAAAGGAAAACTCATCTAAGCACGATGAGCGGATGAATCTTTTGAGTCAAGGATCTTCCTGATATATATAGACCTACAATTTTTACCATACTTAATGAAACCACATATAAGGAAAAAAATCTTTACTTCATATGTATGTGTATATAGATCAAGTGTAGACATTATTTTGACTCAAAAGAAATTTCACAGTGAAGGTGTAATGGAATAAAGAACCCTTTGCACAATATTTCCAAACACCTGAATTTTGTGTCTCAGCCTACAAGCCACCTCTGCCTTGAAGTAGTCCCTGATCTTCTCAGCAGAGAAAGAACATTCCCTTCTCTGAGCTCCCATTTTTTTTTCCCATTCTGATGATTCTCATCGTGTTCTTTCTATTCTTACAATCATTTGCCAGTTCATCTGCCTTCACTTCGCTCCACCACTGTGGTCTCATCAAGAGCTGATATTATGTTTAATTCAGCTTTGAATCCTGTTTAGCATTGGCAGAATGTGTACATCTAATAAGCACTTGTTATGGGATGACTTTAGAATTTTTTTGCTGACATTTCTCTGTCACAATGCCCTTTTGAAACAACGGTATTAAAGGGCAAAAAAAAAAAAAAAAAGTGGCAGCTATGAGCTATGCATAACTACAGAAATAATAGTTTTTAACACTTCTAAATTTTCTAGCATGCTCGCCAACTGGAACTAAAATTAGTCAAATGTTAGATACATCTTCTCTTACTTTTTAGATGGAATTCTTTCCGCCTAAAATTTACACTTTCCCCTGTCTACACTTTGCCACCACTGGCAAACTCTTACCCATCAGAGCCCAACTTAGTTGTCACCTGTTGTCTGTGGCTGGAAGCTCACCTAGGTCTTTGTAACACTCTACACATAATTAAAGAATAGCACTGAGTACACTGTACTATGGTTACTTGTTATTATATGTCTTTAAGGACTTTAAGGACATCAGGGAGCACACCACTTTTAGATTTATGCCACTAGCCCCTATCCCAATGCTTGACCAAGAACATGTACCTGGTACATCCTTTGTAAAGAACAGTGTTGACAAGTGCTCCTTATGTTATTTGTCCCATTGTGGCTCAGTATGGGCCATGCTTTTATTAATATTTCAAAATGGATTTAAAATTGCTAATGAAGTTTCAACACCATATCATGCAGACCCTCTTAGAGGCTGGTAGTATGTTTTGTAGAAAAGGTACATGATCACCACTATCACCATCTTCACATGGGATTTTGGAATACTTGGTAATATACCTGGGATATTTACAACAACAAAGTAGTTTCCCTTTTCTACTGCCATAAGAGTGCTAAGCGTGATCATAACCTGTTTGCACTTTGGTGCCCATGAAGGGCTGAGGCATGCAGGAAAATAGCTTGCAAATGTTCTACAATCTCACATTTACTTTGGCTCATCTAAATCCCCCATCCGCTCTTGAGTTTTGATATGGGGTGGAGTAAATCTGTCATTCACTTCTACTTTATTATGACAGCTGGTACTATTTGGCAGCTACTCTGTTCAAATTAACCCCCAAAAAGCAATTTTTCACATTTAAAACTAAGACTATGTCCATATCAACACCTAAACAATTGATTGCAAAGTTCAAATTCACTCAGTGAGCAAATTCATTTGTTCTAAATAAAACTGAAAAGCAAACTAAAAGCATTTAGCATCTCCCAGGGTTTGTCCTGTCAAAACTGTTGTGCATGAGGTATAGATAAGCTAGGATTTTTTATTCTCTATTTGACCCAAAAGAAGAATCACACTCATAAACCAAATACATTAATAACTGGTAAAAGACACCTGGCCAATTATTTCCTTGTTAAGGCAGTTCTCGATCCCAGCCCTTGTCGCAGTAGATGTCAAGATCATCCCATTATTTAGCTACATCAAGAGTAGGGCATTGGCTAAACAAATATGCATGATTTATAAAGGCGGCCATGTTTTAGTGATACAAAGTAAGTGGTCTAAAGCTTAATGAGGACCGTATGTTCAGATGACTCTAGTAAATTTTTTTTCTTCTAACTTGTAGAAGAAAAATTCAAACTACCAAAAAAAAGATGAGACCTAACCAAAGAATAAATAAATAAATTATAGATTCTAGATTTATGAATAAGTACAAATCACTTACTAAGATGTTATATAACTCAACATAATATGCATATATCTTTTCAAATCATTATTCAGCAAAATAGCACACTTTGTACTTTGTCTAGATCTGGAACTTCTAACAAAAATACCTGTACTAGTAAAAAATTCAGTTGGGACTTCCTAAGAAACATTCACAGAGTTCTAAGAACACCACGGATAAGCAAAACTCATTTTTTTCTAGCATCCTATTAGGATAATCTCTAATCTCCCTCATTTTTTAAAAAAGAGAAACAGATTTGGAAACTTGAAAAAAAAAATTGGAATAGTCTTCCTTTTATTTTCCTCGCTCTCTGGACTATGGTAATTAATGTCTCTTCAATACCAAGCTCAATCATCTGTCTCCCCTGGGACCGTACTTTCAATTAAACCTTTTATTTCATCCAAGAATGCCAGTTCTCATTGACCACCGTGCTTTTTATCTGTGGATTTATGATAATCTAATGCACATCTCCTCACAGGCAGAATGGACTTCTACATCCTTATTGTTCTTACACCAGAAGAGAAGTGAAAAACAAAATTAGCTCCCGCGGAAGCAAGGAAGGAAGCTGCATTTGTTGAACACAGCGAGAGGCCTTTCACTACCTGCCCAGTGGCCTTGGCCGTGACACCAGCCGGCCTCTCAATGTGCTGGCTGCCCTGGCTGGGCTGCTTGCTCCTGATAAGAGATGCCAACTCCCCTGAGAGCTATTGAGCTCCGAGAGCAGAGGCAGCACAATCTTTGGGTTATATTTTCAAAGGTTTGTGAAGGAAGTGAGATATTTGCATGCGATCATCATTCTTTTCTGCAAGAAACCCTGCAGATTCAAGAGGAACCTCTGAACTGCTATCTGACAGCAAAAGCTTGGCTTTTTAATAAGGAAGTCACTAGCTTGTTTGTAGCTTTTTGCCTTTACTTTCGTTCCAACTAGGACACACGTGAATTGGTTTCTGTTTTAGAATTACACAAATAACAGTGACATGTTATTAACTAACCACCATGAAAATTTTATTATTATTATTTTTTTACACTCATACTCAGTTATGCAGCTGAAGACAAGACTCGATCTAGTGTGCTTCTCTCTTTTTATGATGTAGGGAGGAGGTCCCAGACATGAACAAATGCAGAAGCCTTCACCTTTGTTTAATTTCCCTGCATGCCTACATAGTACATAAAATTATCAAGTTAATAATTGCAATCAAATTTATTTATTTACAACCTGTCTAGTACCAAAGAGGAATTGTGGTTGCTCGCATTAATAATTACATTGAAAAATATCTGCCAAGTTTTCAACAAGTTGCTAGTGTTGACATAGTCATATTTTTCTAACAGATGAATCCAGAACCCAGAGATATTTTTTTCATTAAGAGGGGCCAAAGCATTCATGAATAATGTTTGTAACTCATTTCTTTTTCCTATGAGCAAGGGAAACAAGTTTCAAATAGATGATGACTGTAGTTATAGACGAGGCAATTTCTAGTTAGAAAACAGGTTGTACGCCATAAGTTTGTCTGTAAACTTAGTATTTGCAGCTTGAACCTTTTTCTTTTCTTCAAGAAATACTGTGAATTTTGCTTAGGCTTCTATTTGCCAACAGGGTTTATTTACTCCGTGGTATCTCCAAAACATACCAGTAAGTATGTTTACATTCTATTGGGGTTATATTGAACAATGTACTATGGGAAAAGGCATCTAAATAGTATTTACATTTTATTGGGTGGTTATATTGAACAACGTACCATAGGAAAAGGCATCTAAACGTCCAATTCAGCAGAAGAGGCATACATTTCCTCCTGAGCCAGCTGTGGTGCGACATCCCTAATGCTACCCACAGCAGTGGTGATGTCAGCAGAGGATTGGAGGAAGGGCTCCATCTGTGCCTACTACTATGGCAACAAGCGTTGCCATGGTAGGGGTCGAAGAGGTGGTCATGAGAAAGGGATCCATGAGCAATTTGTGAGCTCTCAATTTCTCTCCATTTACTTAGGATAAGCTACTCTTTAGGTCAAATGCTGCTTAGGCATTCTGAACTGTGGAACAAACACACACTCTGAAGAGGATTCCTGCTGCCCATTCATATATACAGATCATTCATAATTCAGGCACTTTCAGTCTTGTGTGTCATGCCAAGACTTGATGTGCAGACATTTAGAGAGTAGTATTTTTAAAAAGGAAAGGATCTTAGGAGACCATTTAGTTAAATTCCCTCCTTTTACAGATATAGAAATTCTTCTCTCCGTTTGATGTCAAATTACTTTTTTGTATAATTTTAGCATTTATTATTATTATTATGGATTCTACAGAATCCAATGCCTACTCCCTACTCCAATTCAAATTGCGGGCATCTAAGAAGAGTAAACCTCTACATGGGAGTGGGAGAAGGAAGGAAAAAGCACCTCTGTTACCTAGGGAGAGAAGTACCAGCACAGGGAGAGAAATTCATCTGGACGTTGAGAGTGGCATGGCTAAAAATGTTGCTAAACAACAAAGCAGGGGAAAGGAGCAAGCCTTATTTATTTCTGATCTCTGGACCGTGTTTACATAAAGAAAGCACCCAATAAAATGTTATGGGTAGAATTAAGATAAAAACGCAAGAAATAAATGACCATTTTAAACTCAACTGTCCAGTGGCGGTCCTGGGCCAATAACTGGGATCTTCTGTCCCTGACTGACACACATTCTTCTACAGACCAGTGTACTCTCCTACTCTCTTCATAAATATGGGAGACCATCACGATATCGGCTCCCTGTGAATCATGTCTCCTTGAATTGTGATTTTGCTGCTCTTTTCATCCAAACAGGGAATCTACTCCTTCATCCCTTGCGTCTTGACTGGTCCTGGGACTTGCTTTGACCAAGAAGATGAGGCAGAAGTGATCCTGCAACTTCCAAAGTTAGGCATTAACAGCCCCTGCATCTTCCCTACACTTTCGCTGTCTTGACAATGTGAGGACACTGGACTAGCCTTTTGGAGGAAGATACATAAAGGAGGACCCAGGTGTCCCAGCCAACAGCCCACACCAGCTGACAGACAGGCAAGGGAGGCCGCCCTGGTCCTCCAGCCCAGTAGATGTGCCCATTCAATGCAGCTGCATGATTATGCCCAAACAAAACCAGCGGAGGAACCATTCACACAACCCACAGAAGTGTGAGAAATAATACATGACCATTTTAAGCCTTAAGGTTTTGGGATGGTTTGTTAAGCTGCAATAGATAACTAAAACATGGAACAAATGAAAGAGGGCATCAATTAGATCTTAAATTCACATTTGATGGATTTTTTAAAATATTTTCTCTGGAAACAGTCTTGTTACAGACTTGCAAAGACAGCACAAGTAGCCAACACAATTATTACTATGACTAAAATGCTCCTTTCTACTCCTTTCCTTCCTTTTCCTCAGATTTTTTTTCCCTTTTCATCAGTTTTCTTTTTTACCACTGTAAAGATATTTGTAATTCATTCATTCCCCATATCCCTAGAAGTTTTTTTTTCTTCTCCTTTCTTCTTTGAATCTATCCAGGACCCAACTAGAGTCCCACCTTATAAGAGAATCTTCCATAATTTTAAAGCCCTTTGACTTTCAAAGGATCTTGATTTCTTCCTTTTTATAACTTCTAAGTGACTAGTAGCCGCTCAGCTTCTCCTTCAACTTGTACAACTATTTTCCTTTCATTAACTTTCCTCCTAGACAACAGGCATGGTATCATATTCTTTCCTGTTTCTCTACTAGCATTTAGCATTGTCTAGAAGCTCACAGAGTTAAAGGATCATGTTTTAGTACACTTCAGAGTATTCCATGCATGCACAGCAGTAACAGAAATGAACATTCAATGAATATTTGATCAGCTAAAGTGGGTAAAGGTGTGTTCAGTAAATATTTGTTGAACAATTCAGAGTGTTATCTTCAATGTAGACCCAGAAAAGGAGGGAAATGGGGGGCCCAGAAGACAATTCTGAACAGCAAGCTCTCTTTGAGTGTCATGGAGGAGAAGCACTGGGTTTCAGGAGGACAGTGTGAACATAATTCATGGATTAGATGCTTTGGTTGGGTATTTGTATGTTTTGCTGTTTGGGGTTTATTTGCCTTCTTGGTCATTTGTTTCTGTTAATTTTTCTCCTCCAGTGGGAAGTACAGGATCTGAAGATGAAATCTAAAGCTGCTGGAAGGAAGGGAGCAGGCCAGCCCTTCAAGTCCAGTGGAAAGTAACTCACCAGCAGGCTGTGAGGGCAGACAGGTCATGCTCAGGAACTGCAGACCCCAATACTTACGGAGTGAATGCACAGCAGAGGAGATTTGCTGTTCCAGAGCTGATATTCTTCCCTGTTCTGCCACCATCACTTCTAGTTTCTTTACTACCTGGCACTTAATGTCATTTAGTGTAATGTGCTATTACGTTCATCAACACCTGACATTTAATGCAACATGGAAATAAATGGGTTATGTATTTGAGGAGTAACATACAGAGTACTATTTACTTCCTGGAAGGCAGGATGAAAGGTCAAAATCAAGAAAGGGAAAAAAAAGAAAAGGGGAAGAAAAACGAAGGAAAGAGGAAATATAAGAAAATTAAAATAACATTTCAAGCTGTTAAACAACCCTAAACCTCTAAGAAATGCAAAGAATTAATTACAGAAAGACTAGGTGATAAAAGTCCCTCCTATAACTCAATAAGTGGTCAGGAAACATAATGGAACTCGTTTATAATTGAATATCCTGCCATCCAGGGCAGATTTAAAGAAGGGTAAACTTAAAGAGACATAATAATATTAAATGTTCTTTTGTCTTTTTAACATTCGTGATAAAAGATTCTTCTTTCAGAGAGGACTGGGACCATGGTAGGGCTTCATTTAGGCAGTCACCAGAACTGAATAGCATGTGATCTGTACTTGGGCATCTTAATTTAAATAATGCTAATATCTTAAAGAAAAATGCATCCAAACCCCTGCAATGTTTTATTATACCTGACAGGTTCAGTGAAAGGGCACCTATCTACTGGTGCATTATGCGTCATGTGCTCCGCACACTCATTAAAAATAATGAGAACATATTTAAAAGTCATTGCCCAGAGAATCTTCGGGGACGGAGCAGGGGAAGAGGTAAGTAGCAACAGATTATTATTTAAGTGTCTATCTCTGTTTTATCAGCCCTTAGGAAAAAATAAAAATAGTGATCTTAAGTTGATATCCTTTCATGATAAAGATCACACAATTTTCCTGGAAAAACAGTCAGTTGAATCATGACCATCCCTCTAAGGAGACTCACAATGAAATGGGCAGCAGTGGCAGTATCACATGTGTGGTATTTACTTTGATAGCAGCTGGAAAAGTCAACCACAATCAATTAAGGCAGTGTTTTCTTTCCCTAATCTTTAAATATCCTTTACAAAATGAACACATTTCCTTATCTTACACCAAATATACCTTAACAAATGTACTGATCACAGGCACAGAGGCAATTAAGCAAATCAAGGTCATCCCTGGAGTTTTGTGACCAACTTCTTATCCAGCATGCTCCATGTCAACAGCCGGCATACACGACTTGGTAACGTGGCTGACTGGATAACAGGAGGAATGCAGTCAGAGACTGGTCACAATATTACTTTTTCTGAGCTGTTTAAACATGCACATTTAGAAAGGTCTTCTTTTTTTCCCCAGCCTCCAGAAGCCTAATCTTGGCCACAGAGGCCACTAATAAGACATATATGTCTTGTACCAGGAAAATAGGGCCAAATCTTCATCATTATCTTACCCAGAGAATGTAATTAGGCCCCAATCTCTAAACCGTTGGGAGAGCTTCTTTACAGCCCAGAACACACCTCCTTCCACTGCCTCCCCATCTCCAACAAAACCAGTCTTGTGATAAAAGCCACTAAGTATTTACATTCTGACACCTGGAAGCCATCCGACCTGGCAAAATGTCCTGCGCTTCCTCCATCTGTTTTAATAATGCTGAGCCAGAACATTTATCACCATCTATTTTATCAAGACTAGATTTTGCTGACAAGGGTTCAGTAGAATTCTTTCAGGTATAAGTACTTCTCAGGGAGTAGCAAACGACTATTAATCCCCAGACTTGTGGGTTATTGAACACACTCAAAAAGCTGGCAAAGATTAAGGACTCAGTCTCTGAGCACACAGCACAAGTGAGAGAGGGACAGTGTTTTCCTCAGCAAGATGGAAATCTTGCTTGAAAGATATTTCTGATTTTGACAAACAATGTCTCTGTGCCTCGTCTTTCTCATCCTGGAAACTAAGCCTAGTTGCTGTGGGACAGTAAGAAAGAATTGTTTTCTTAGGAGCTGGGTAATCTCTGGCACGGGTTCAACTGTAGTAGAATGGTGCATGGCGGAATATCGTTCACGTTAGGGGCCTCCAGTGGTGGTGACAAGGGGAAAGGAAGATGGGAAATGGGTACAGCTGCAAACAAATACCAACAACTCACTCTTCTAAGCCTCCCTGAAGGATCTCCCTTTTGGTATGTGTCTGAATCTACAAGTTACAAGGTGGCACATAACACATTTTGAGCACAATCAAATTGAGCGTGGAAATTTTAAAGCAAAATCAAGTTGAGCCTGAAAAAAGTCAAGTACAATTGAGTTTGCCTAAATGAATCAGGTGTAATTGAGTTGGGTAACCGCATGGCAGTCAGCACTGGCCCGGCGCCAACACAAGGGCACGTGGCCAAGAAGGCACAACTCAATTGGCCTTGAAATTTTCACAGAATATTCTTCACAGAACAAGAAATTGTTCACAGAATTGGAGAGAGAAAGTTGGAAACCTGATCACTGAAGCTAGTCGGTAATGGCCGTGAAGTGACCCTATAGGCCTTTTGTTCCTTACAATAAAACCACTATTTCAAAGGTTCTCAAACTTGAGGGAGCACCAGAATCACCCAGAAGACATGTTAACACACATCTCCAAGTCCTGCCTCCAGAGCTTCTGACTCAGTAGGTCTGGAGGGAGCCTAAGAATCTGCATGTCTGACAAGTCCCTGAGTGATGCTGAGAGTGCTGGTCTGAGATCATTGTTCTAACACATTATTGAAGCCAAAATGGAAGAATTTAAGAATGCTTTTAATACTGTGAAATACCTCTAACATTTCAAAATATAGGGTAATGACACTTATGGCTTTTCTATGTCTTTATGAGCAAACTGTACAACTAGATTGTGCAACTGTCTTTATGAAAACTTAAACCACCTAGGTTGTCATTTACATTCGAAACTAACTATCCAAACCCTCACTGTCTCATGCAGCTGTAATTAGAAATTGCTGCAGCTCAGGAATCTGAAAAAATCCCTGTGTATTTTTTGATGTGGTTTAAAATCATTATAATATTACACTGAACACAGATTAGATACAGATTAGCAGTAAAAGCTGCTTTAGCAATGCTGTTTCTAGCCTTCTATATCATCAGCTTACCAATGTGTAGCTTTCATTCAGTCAGTCAGCAAACACCTACTGAGCCTGTGCTGTGCTCCAGGAACAGGAACACCAGGAGTTCACATAATTTGGCACTTGTCATGTCAGCCTCTGTCCTCAGTTAATTCTCACACAACCCTATAAGGTAGGTGTTGTTCATATCCTCATTTAACAAATGAGAAAATTGAGGCACTGAAAGGTTGAGCGAGACTGCAAAGCAGGGACCGACATCCAGGCTATGAGACTCCCAAATGGCTGTCTCTCTATGGTTCTTAAGGTCTGCTGGATACTGTGACATCCTGTGTGATTCAGGGACATGCTAAGGAGCCCTGAATATGGATAGAAAACTAAGCGGGGAAATTGCTCAAGGAGCCGTTGCCCAAGGAAGCCACCCATAGGTAGATTTCTTAGGGACCTGCCAGATGAAAGGGCGCGGCGGCGGGGGGGTATCTCAGGCAAAGGCAGAGGCGGGTCTAATTGCAAACGTTTGCCAAAGAGAGAGCCCTAGTGATGGTTCAACAGGTGAAAAAAGTTTGGAATGGCCAGAGAGCAGGGGGAAGAAAAAAGGCTGGCACCACTGTCCCCTAGGACTGCTTGGTGTCCGTGGAATAAAACTCTAAGATAAAAATAGTTTTCTCCTCCCAATCAGCCTATACTTCTCTTAACGATATCGCAAGATATCTCAACACTCTGAATTTATCAGTGTTTCTCACCCCATCACTCCCACACCTATCAGTGCCAAAACAAAGGTGTTTCAGCTCCATGTCTCTCCCCATTCTCAGCAGGTGGGAAACCCTGACCTGTGCACTTAATGCTGCTCCTTCAGATGAGCAATGGTGGTAACAACAAGAAACATTTGTGGAATCCCATGCCATGTGCCCAACTCTAAGCATTTCACAAGCATCTCATTCACTCCTCACAGCTAGTCTCCCAGGTGGACATTAACCCAACCCCTTAGTTAGGGATGAGGCATGGAGGTTCAGGGAAGCAACTGCACCCAGGCAGTCCCATCAACCAGTGGCAGACTCAGGACTCACTCACCCCAGGTCTGGCTGATTCCTACTCCAGGCTCCTTACCATCCCCCTCTAGTGGATGACGAAGAACTCTTAGTAGGCGTCACAATGTCTCTTCACCTCTCCAAATTTAATCTAGATACCATGACTTCTCATGTTTGTCCTTTGCTCAGCAATCTGTCAATTCAGACTGCTTATTGTCTTTTGATATATTTTGTACTTTCTAATCTCTGAATAATTGACGATGGTATTTCCTTCCCCCATCTAGCTCTGCATTCTGAAATCCTGTTTAATCATTAAGTCCCTTCTCAAATGTTGTCACATTCTTGAAGGTTTTCTTGTTTCTAATATATTCTGAAACCCTATAGCAATTTATTTACAGAATTTGATTCACTCATCACTCTTCTTCTCTGTGTGGCCTAGAAGCTCCTTGAGGACAGGGATACATCTTATTTCCTCATGTTGCATAGCCTTGACTAAGAATCAGTCCATGTTGGTTGAATGAAAATCCGAGAAGAAGAAAATGGAAATTATTACAGTGAAAAACCAAAATGGAATCTCTGAGCAAGGACTCCATCTTCAGCCACTAAAACTGTGTTACTTGAAGAATACATACAATAGAGAAATGTATTTTGATTTTTGCATAATTATTTAAATTCCAAAACATATCTTTGGTAGAAAAATACCTTTAGTTTAGGTAGGAAAATCAATCTGAAATTATCCTTCAATTTCTGCTACTTATCCACAAATAACCGTTATAATATTCATTTTTCCTTAAGTATCTTAGTTAATTAAGCATGGAATCATTTGAATCAAATAGCCAAAGGGAATAAAGTAATCTGTCAGTTAAATGAGGTTCATCTAAGATTTCAAACCAAAATTCTTCTATAATTGATGACGTTAAATAATTTGACATTTGGAGGTATAATGAGACAGAGTAAACCATGAAGGAGTGGAAACGTGTGTCATTTGCTAAGGCAGTCACAGGGACAGGTAACTATGGTTGTGCTGGAATCCACTAAGCTCAGCAACTATTAAGGAAGGACTCACACATGTGGGCATCATTTTTTTCTTAGCAAAAGCAATATTTCTAAGTGAAGGTCAAATCAGCATGACAAACACAGCTAACTTTTGGTTTTCAATCATGCCAGGCAGGAGAAACTTGCTTGCTTGAAGTATAGTTAATCTCACTTGCAGAGGCCAGCATCTAATAGCAGGCAAACTTGGCAGGTAGAAATTATAAATGCATTTGAAATTTTCTCAGCTCGTTTTACCCACCAGGGGTTGCTGTGATTTTGGGATAATTTAAAGACAAGGCAGCAAGTCAGAAAATGAAACATTAAGGAAGTTAACAAAGAAAGGGCAGAATATTCCTTTTTCCCAAAAATGAAAGAAGACATACACATACATAGCAAACAGTTCAGTCTCTCTCTGTCTCTGTCTCTCTGTCTCTCTCTAGCTCTCAAGAATTGAAGGCATGATATTAGTAGAAAACCTTTCATTTTTCAGGATCTTATTTTAGTGGAAAGATAGCTATATCTGAAGCTTTGTGTTAGAAAAAAAAAAGTTCACGTATCAGGGATACAAAAGAACTTGTAGACCACATCTCTTACAGAATAGACCAAACAAACCACCGATTAAGTAGCATAGTTTTCATTTTAAGAGGAGGCACAGACACAGCAGTTTCACCTTCCGATTCTATTGCCAACACTAATCTCAAAGTACCTTCTGCAAAAATGTTCCTTATGTGAATACCTCTTTAATAAGCTCTCACACAGTCAGAGGGTGAGGACATCAAAGAATTTTTCCGACTGGGATTCTGGAAAGATTACCTTTGAAGCACAGTGCTTTTGGTAAAGATACTAGAAATAGCTAAATAGTTGTGATGCTATTATATAAATTCCTCTCATTTAATTTTCAACCAAGCCTGCCGCGGATGGAAGGAAGGTTGGCTCAGAGTGCTGCTCAACCTGAGATGCTGACACTGCTCAGGTGGAAGGACAGGGACCAGCAAACATGAGTTGAGCACAGTTCTTCCAGGTGGCAGGTCAGGCGAGATGACCAGGAAACAAACACTGTGGCCTTTGGCATAACAGAGGGTCACCTCCGAGAGACGGTTCTATATTGGGACTTCCTATGCAACTGCTGACTGCATGCTCGCTCGCTGTAGAGTGTTCATCTTTACGAGAAGCTAATGATAGCAAGGAAGGAAGGAAGATTTAAGTGTCAGAGCCTAGGCAGTGCAGTGTTGTGAAGAAGGGATAGAGCTCACGAAATAGTAAGGTTTCACAGAAGAGAGAGGACAGCTTCTCAGTGCAGGAACACAATAAACACAATTTGTTTTCTTCAAAGGAGATAGAACAAGACAAAAGCAGGAAGTGCTGTCCTTCCTTCATCCTGCCAGATTTTCAACGGACAGTCAAGTGTGCACATCAATCGTGATAAAGGAGAAGAGGTCCGAGTGATACCACCTTCAATCTTCTGAAAGGAAAATACAGAGATGTATCACATAACACACGGTCCTTCATTCTGCCCTTTCAAACAGTCCAGTGCACGCCACACTATGAAGCAATTCCCACTGAAACAGCCCCGCGTATGCGAAACATGACCTGTCTTTTAATGTCCTATATGGCCTTCTTCCTCAGCACTCAAGGCAGATATCTAAACTGGAGAAAGAACATCATTCCTTATTTCTCTAAAGCAAGATTCTGGGTCCACTTGACTTAGGTGCTTATAGCCTCAAAGGCCCTTGCTTTGCTGTGGTGACAAGGAATAGCCTACATATTTATATAGTGACTGTCAGCTATTTTTGAGAATCTAGACATTTGCTGGAAAGTTCTAAGAGAATGAATACTAGCCACATGTCCTCCAACTTTTGTATAAAACTAGAAATAATGAAAACAAATAATTTATTTGTACTCATAATTTCATAGTTGTAAAATTAATTCATTGTGCTCCCTGGTGGGGTTTGGCCTATGATGACATTCTAGGATAGAAATCAAATTTCAAAATTCCATTAAATGAGAGTAAAATAATAAACATACAGGCTGCCTCACTTATAAATTTGGTTGGCTATAAAATTTTTGTTTATAATGCAGTATTTCGGATCCCAGAATATACTGTAAAATAATACAAAATAAAACAATCATTGTTCAAAAAAGTGGTTAGTCCCAGGCAAGCCTGAATAAATCTGTTAATCCCATGATATATCTGAAGTGTAGTATTGTATTTAGACTACTACAGAAGAGGTAATGTGCTAGAAGAAATCATTATAGCTAGCATATTTTGAGGACTTACATTTGGCCAGAAATGATGCTAAGAGCTTTGCATGTTTTATCCCTTTTAATCTTTACAACAATCCTTATGATACAGATGAAGAAACCAAGTCTCAGAATGGTACTGTGACCTTCAGTAGATCATACAGCTGGTGGCAGTGAACACAGAGGTTGAGTTCTGGGTGTTGAACTCCAGAGATGATGTTAAGTGTTATTCCATTTGCTAAGTTTCAGGTATAAGTGTCTTTGATGGGGAATGCAGCCAGAGTTTCACACTGGGATTAGAGCTGCTCCCCTTCCCTGGGGAAGGGGCAAAGCTTCTAGGAGAATGAATTAACTGTGGAGTTGCGTATTCTAGAGGACATCTGGAAGTGTATACTAGGACAAAGAAAAAAATGGATGCGATGATGGGAAAGAGAAGGAAGGACAGGTTCCATACCAAGGAACCTGGCGGAAAGGGCGCCTTTAGTACTTTCAGCCAGTACTAAAGACATGACTGCATAAAAGAGGTGATCCAGCAAGTTTCTATACTGTAACAGAAATACAAGTATGTGCAAGGAATAGCAGGATCAGAGTAAGAGAGATACCTCAGGGCTTGCCCGATCCTACCTAACCTTCTCAACGGGAAAACTTTTTTCTAGAGTATCTTGGACGGATGGCAAGGCAAGTCTGCTTGAATATTCTAACTAACTCATTTTCTTCATAGACAGCTCTAACAAAGTTCTTACAACATTAACCTCTTCCAACCATTTGTTGGGTTCAAGCTCAGTGAGGCCAGGGGATGAGTCTTTGTTGTTTTTGCATGTCCAGGACCTCCAACTTTGTACACAGAAGATACTCAGTAAATTGTTGAATTAATCATAAGTGGATTCATGAATATAAACTGTCTGAAGAAACAGATTAAGTCTACATTCCAACCCATACAATAACCTGGCCTCTTAAATGTTCTCTTCTTCAGGCTAAATATGCTCAATTCTCTCAAGTAACCCTCACTGTTCTGATAGCATTACTCTGAAAACCGACCACAGAACCTACATGTGCCTCCATCATTTTCCATACAAATTCAAAGGAATAACAAACAAGGAGTAGTGAAAAGTCCTTTTATCACATTTGTTTTCCTTTTTTATTAGCCATAAAAGTCCTTTTGAATTTCCTATGGCTTTCTTAAAAGTACAGTATTTTAAGAAATAAATAATATGTATTTATTGTTTTTAAAAGGAGAAAATGAAAATCTCTCATAATTCCAACATTCCAGTCATATCTTCTTCCAGTTTTTAAGAAGTTTTTAAATGTAATTAGATTATACTGCATAAATAATTTCATACCCTACTTTTTAACTTAATGTTATATTATGAACATTTTCTCACATTTTTAACAAATTCTTCACAGAGACCATTTTAAGTATTTATTATATTTCACCAGAGCTATATCTAGTTATTTATCTAACGAATACCGTATAGTTGTATAGCACCCAACATATCACTACAATAGATAGGACACTTTAGGGGGAAAAAAATCAATATACATGAATTTTTTCAACATCTTTGATTATCAGTTTAGGACAGATTACTAGAAGTCAAGTTACTAGGTCAAAGTGTATACATTTTTAATGAGACTTTTGAAGTTATCTTTAACAAGATTCCTGTCCCAGCCCTCAGGAACAGATTGAAATGCCTTGTTCTATGTTATGATCACACTCTGCAATCCCCCTTCGTAATCTGAATCACCATTATGAATACTTGGTTCATTTTTATTTCCTTTTAGACGGTAAACTTCATTAAAGGGTCCATGAGCTATTCAGCTGACTGTGTTTTGTGTAGGGCTTAGCACATAGCAATCCTCAATGCATATTTTATTAAATGAGTTGAATACTGTTGACTAGTTGCTTACTGCTAAGGGGCATTTAAATTTGTGCTCCAGAAGCACTGTTTACACACACCCAAGTCAGTGCGTCAAGGCCCTGAAAGTATGACAACCAAATGAGGTAAAATACTCCCAGTGTGATTCAACTTCAGTTGTAAATGAGGACTGTGATTTAGAACTCATTTCTCAGCTATTATGAATGTACTGAGTGTGTTAGACTTGCACAGAAAATTCAGCGAGACTGGGATCCCAACATTACCAGCTCTCGGGGCAGAAAATGTCCTTCCTGGCGGGCAATGAGCAGGGAGGCTGTCTCCCCCTGCCTGGTGCTCCTGAGCATGGCCACCAGCTCCTCCTGCGTTCGTCCGGTGACATCTCTCCCGTTTACCTGGTGAATGAAATCACAAGAACAGCTATAAGTCACAACACTTACTGTCTCCTTCTACTCTAGGGGGTTTGGGAAAGCAAGCAGTGACCGCGCTCCCAGGATCAACAAAATTCTGAAAAGGTGAAAGTTAAACAGGGGCAAACCCCACCATGTTTCCAATCATACAGTGACCATCATTTTGATGCTAGACAAACTCAGACACTCAGTCATTAGCATCAGTTTTTCCTAAGACATCACATTCATATGGTGGAAAATGATCCTTCAAATAGACAGGAAGTGGATTTCAAATGCTTATCTGGCACCGTATTCTACCCAATACAACAAGCAGAGTGAAGATTTTAAATATGCTTCTCTTATTCTGGTTTCAAATAGTTCCTGACAGGCCATGATGGTATCAAAATGAAATTAGAGCTTGATACACATAGCAAACTCTTCCGGAAATATGAATCTTTTGATATCATTCTATAGTATTATCCATGTTTAGAAAAATTATTATTATATTATCACAGATTATCAGAGATTATTAAGAATTCTAATTTGGAGCTATATTAGTCATTTGGTATATCTTCTTACAAAATTAAAAGCAATAGTGTTGCTTTCAATGAAGATGATTTCTTCAAAAGCAAATTGACAATATTTAACTATCAAGAAGATGATGCCCTCAAACAAAAAGAAATGGAAAAATAATAACCCACTTGCTTTGGGTATCCCAAATACATCTCTACGTAAAATCCTTCACAGTGGTTTCCATTGCTAGACTGGCACAAATGATCAGACCTGGTCAAGGCAAAGATCAACCTAAGACACTCTGGCCCAATCTGGTAATAGTTTAAAGAAACTGTTAGATGAGCTGAGTGCAGTGCCTCTTGCCTGCAGTCCCAGCTACTCAGAGGCTGAGATGGGAGCACTGCTTAAACCCAGGAGTTCCAGGCTGTAGTGAGCTATAATGGCACCATTGCACTCCAGCCTGGGCAACAGAGCCAGACCCTGTCCTCTAAAACAAGAACAATAAAACTATTACAAAGGCTTGGGTGGGACTTTGAAAGTCTTAGACCTGAATATATGATGAACTCCTAGATTCAATCCAAATTCCCCAAGAATCCTAAAAGGGGGATGTAAAAAAGAAAAGATTTGGAAAAGTTTTCATTATTATTTGACTCCATATCACAAACCTCATTAGGGATTTATATAGTTAGGCTGCCCATTAACCTGCTCCATTCTTCAAAGTCCTTACCTTAACAAGTAATAATTTTCAACATATATTATGTTCAAAATATAAGTATTACTATATGTTCATATATTTATTTAAATGCCAAAAATATTTTATTAATGATATTAATTCCAATTCTTACCTCCAAAATTCTGTCTCCTGATTGCAGGCGGCCATCTTTTATTGCGGCTCCCTTTGGTAAAATGTTTTTTACAAAAATGGGACCAGGACCATGTATGGAAGAGTCTCTAGTAACCACAGTGAAACCAAGTCCTTCAGGGCCTAGTGAATGAGAACAGAAAAATGCATAGTCGTTTTGACCGCAGTACTATACTAAATCTTATAGTAAGAGCTACCTAATTTAGGCTAAAACAGAATAAATGAAATATTTGCATTCCAGGAGATTTCAAATATGTTTCTGTTAGTCAGGTTTCAAATATGGATTATAGTTCCTGGCAGGCCATGATGGCATCAAAGTGAATTTAGGACTCAATAGCAATGTGTAACACTGGCTTATTCAGGTTCCAGAAGAAATGCACATGTTATCCATATGGGAGATTGATTTCTCAGTATGCCATTACCTGACTTTGCACTTTCCTGAGAGGCAAAAGGCCATTTGACACGAGCATTTTGAGCCTCTCCATCAGCTGGCCAACCTGTGGCTGAGCCTCTGCTTTGGTCTCCACTCCTTGTACGACAGCATCCTAATGCCCCGTGAGCAAGAGTCTTGCTGTTTCTGTCCTGTTCTCTTGCACCTCCAATTTCTCCCTTCAGGATTTGTCACTCTGTCTAAAGATATGCTCAAATTTCTCCACCCTAAAGAATCCTTACTTCAATCTTACGGCTTCTTCAAGCTTCCATCACTAGTGACCTACTCATGATGGTCTCCTTCCATGTCCTCAAACCCTTCCATTGTCTAGCTTTGACACTTCCCACCAATCATTTTCTCAAAGTTAATTCCCTCCTTGGCCTTGTTTTGTTTTGTCTGAGGCAAGGTCTTGCTCTGTCACTCAGGCTGGAGTGCAATGGTGTGATCATAGCTCACTACAACTTTGAACTGCTGGACTCAAACAACCCTCCCACCTCAGCCTCCTGAGTAGCTACAGGTGCACACCACCAAGTCCAGCTATTTTAAACAATTTTTTTGTAGAGCTGTGTTGTCTAAGCTGGTCACAAACACCTGGTCTCAAGGAATCCTCCTACCTTCGCCTCTCAAAGTACTGGGGTTACAGGCGTGAGTCACTGTGCCTGGCCCCTTTTTGGTTTTCATGTCTTTATTTTCTGATTATTTTCCCACCTCTCTGATCATATCATGTGTGTCCTTCTCTCTTACTTTTGCCCATTGTCCTCCATGTGACTACAGTTGTTCCCCAAGGGTCTGACTTGGACCCATTTGTCCTCTAGACTCCCTGTCTTAGACAGCCATAGATCCAACTATCATCTCCCTATTGAAAAGACCTACCTCTCTTTATTTGGCCCTAATCTTTCTTTCTGATGTCAGTTTCTTAGATATCATCATGCATATTTCAGACTCTATGATGTACCCCCTTTCTCTGATCCAGATCCTGACCTTTTCAAATTTCCTCATCTACTTAAAATTCTAATTTCTAGCAATGACACTTCCATTATGCAAGTCACTCTGGCTGAAAACCTCAGGAATAGCTGTGATTCTTCTCGTCTTTCTTCCTACAGTCACTCATCAACTGAAGCATGCACATTATGTTTCTACATTTAGGCAGATGCAATGTACCCTTTACGATCCTTTCCTGTTTGGTCTCTTCTTTTTTTTTTTTTGAGTTGGAGTCTCACTCCGTCACCTAGACTGGAGTGCAGTGGCCGCTCCCGGCCACCGCAGCCTCGACCCACTGGGCTCCGCGATCCTTCCGCCTCAGCCTTCTGAGTAGCCGGAATTACAGGTGCGCGCTACCACGCGCCCGGCTGATTTTTGATTTATTGTAGAGATGAGGTCTCGCCAAGTTGCCAAGGCGGGTCTCGAACCCGCAGGCTCAGGCAATTCTCTCACCTCGGCCTCCCAAGGCACGGGATTACAGGCTGAGCCACCAAGCCCGGCCTGGTCTCTTCTTCTGTATATCTTTTTGCTGTCAGATTCATCATCCCAAAGTATAGTTATGATGTCATAGTCTTCGTTTTTGCATTCAAGACTTTATGATGGATTTCTGAGGTGATTCTGTGTCTGACTCTTTTCTTATACTCAAAGCATTCAGATCTGTGTCTTATACATAGCTGGATCATTTGTATAAAAATACAGTGATGCATTTAAATAAAAACCTAACTGCTAAGCCTAAGCATACTAAAGTATGTGTGCCTTCTAGTTAATATGTTTGCTTCCCAGTATAGAATTCTTAAAGGTGAATGAAATTTTGATCAGAGAATCTCTTCAGAATCTCTCTATATCCTAATAAAAATACACATTATTTGTTTTTTAAATATATACGTAGGTCTTCTAAAGCTACTCTGTGATCTTAATTTCTCTATAAATTCAGACAAGAATCTGTAAGATCATGGTTTCTTTTAAATAGTCTTCCAGAACACAGAATTTCAGAAGGTTGCAATGGGGGATTGGAACAACAGGCAGAGGCTACAAAATAACAAGCACACAGCACATGACTATGTGTGTGTGCTCTCCTGTGTATGTGTGTATAATATTGTATAAATATGCAAGAACACACATGATCTGCTCTCACTGATCTGTACTTGAAATGGATAGAAAAGTTGAAAAGAGATGAAGAAAGAAGATTATACATGTTTTTGAAATTAGATATCTTTTAAATAAATGTTTGCAATGTTGAATCTGTGAAATTAGTAATCATTACATATTTGCTTTCTGAGGAATAAAATTTTTAATATATAAAAGCTGTCTTAGAGAAACAATGGGCTTTTTGGACTTGGGCCTAAAGGATACTTCAAAAATCACCAGTCGTGCTCAAAACAGGAACAACTGAATTTGAGGACCCACTTAGTATTGAGTTGTAACACAACATTGCCCTGTTATTGTCAAGCTTGCAATGATTCTTTCCATTCCCTTGATGTCTTTACTATTTTCTTGTTTCAAATAATCTACATTTTCCAGAAGAAAAGAATCAAAAGAACCACAATTTCAAGAAATGTAAGTTACCTAAGTACACACTTAAATCTATTCTTTGATACAATTAAATGAAGGGAGAATTAACTAAATTAGCCTTAATGCATTGCTCTTAACCAATTTTGCATGCTACAATAATAGAATGCTATTAAGCATAATTTAATAATTACCTTTCTTTAGGTCAATCTTAATCTTCTTTGCATTTTTCTTGCTGCCAAATCCCATGAGAGGAGAGAGTGAGGGTGAGGGTGGCTTTCTTTCCAGTCTCAGTGCCCGGGGGCTCTTGCTGTGCTGCAGGAAAGTCAATGCATCGGCTTCAGGACTGTTTGCCCCTGTAAAATTTGCTGTCTTTAGTCCCGATTTCCCAAGAATGGGGGGCGGTGACTTTGTTTTCAGACCTCCATCACTGTTACCAAAAATGCTTAGGGGTCCGATGACAGACTTTTCGTACTGCTCGCGATTCTGAGGTGGGAGCACGTGGAGGAGCACAGCTGGGGACCTCATGGCCTGGCGGAAGACATCCTGAGCCCTGGAAAGAGAGGAGGCACGTGGAGTATGACACCATGCTTCAGCACCATCTACTAAGGTGCCAGCATGGTGGCAACCATCAACATCCCCGCCACTATGACTTCACCACCCACACACTGGTGTCCTCTCATTACCTGCCCACCGGGTGCCACGTGCTGGTTACAGGCGTGTTGTTACCATGCACAATTCTCTCACTGAATCTCAACAAGTATACTAGGTGAGTTTAATTAGCCCTCATATCACAAATGAGGAAGCTGAGGCTCAGAGAGACCAAAGCACTAGTCTAGCAACCCACAGCTTATATGCACTTCTCAATCTGAACATCTAACCAGAAGTGATTACTGAGGTAAACATAAAAAGTCAACTTCAACTTTAGAAGGAAAAAAAAAAATCACATCTCTCATCAGATTACTGGTTAGATTTCTTTCAGGACATCCTTCTGAAGTCCAGCTCTTTTCTAAAATGGGTTGTTTTTCTCAAGTTCAATGTTGACACAAACGTCTCTTCATGAAGACATTGTGGCAGGTGATTTGGCTGGGCCCAAATATCCCAGTGGGTTCCCAGCCCAGCACACACCCTTCTTGTTACTAGAGTATCTGCATTTTTTACTTTTCTGTCCCAGCACTTTGTGTTCTTCCCCAAATTTCCTACTATGTCCCCCACCTCCGCCATCTCCTTCATGCCTCTGTATGCCCCATGCCTAGATAAAAATACCACCTTCTCCATCCTTCATTGCCAGTGAGGTGTAAGTGAAGGGGCTGGGGAGGCTCTGGAGAGGTTGGCTAGGCAGGGAGGCAGAGACTTCTGTTGTCCTCCTATTTTTCTTCCCCACTTCTTAAGACTCAAGTGATGGAGGGACTTTAGCAGCGCCCTGTGACCATAGCTCAACTAGATGACTGTATTCACATGGCAGGGATACAGAACAGAAAGTCGGTCGTCAAGCTGCCATCCTGCCCATGCACTGCCTGCTTCCATGCTGACTTGTCTTTAGAAAAAATAAACAAAGTCAGTCTTTTAAAAACTGTCTTTATTTCAGGTCTCTGTTACTTGCAGCCATGCCAAATAATAGCTCATCATAATCCTAACTGCTATCTGCTCTCACCTCCACTTCCCAAAGGACTTAATTCCCGACATTATTTGGGAGATTCCATACAGGCTGCCAGCTCCTTGGTCAGTTCCCCTGTGTCATTTCTGCTTGACTAGGAATCCGTTTCTACTCCATACTAACTCTATACAAAATTTTTACGAGCTTCAGTTTCTTGTCCTTGTCAGAAGCACAGTGGGGTATAAAAACAATTTCATTACTACTACTAATTATAATTGCGTCTATCATTATTTCAACAAAATAGACTCTTTTAAGGTGTTATTTCTTCCCATATTGAAGCTGCCGGTACCCACTTTTCCTCTGCCTACAGCCACTTGCCCCCTTTCACACCTATGTGTGTACACAATACTGACAACTAATGACCAGAGATAACATATATTATGAGCTGTTTGGAGCAGAAACAGGAGAAGGTGGTGATGATTACCAAAGAGTATTAGGACTTATTCCCTCATCTGACAATCCCACTGCAATGGCAACATAAATTTTAAAAATACGCTTCAGACTACTGTATACTCGAATTCTTGGGTATGGGAAGCTATTCCCATAATATTTTCACATGCAGAGAAATGATTTCTTAAGGGAGAATATTTTAATTTTATTTTTTTCTATTTGTTTCTATTATTCAGTGAGTCCTCATAGACATCTCTCACAGATTTTTTTCATTTAAGGAAGACTGCTGACATTGAGTAAGTTAATTAATAAGCTGAACTAACAGTCTGTGAAAAGAGCCATTAACTAGCAGCCCAACTGACCCATAGCCCAAGAAAAACAATCCCATCCACCAATACCCAGGCAAGACAAGCAGGCAGGAAGGCTGGCTGTATTGTGTGTGCTAACGTTCTCAAGCTGGCCAAGGACATGTGCAGGCCACCTTTAAGCACACTAAAACATAAGATGTATTTGAAAATGGATGTCCTGGGGTCATTCCAAGGGAACTGACCAGAAATTCTACTTACAATTTTGGTCATAATGAGTTCAGTAATGATTATAACCATTCTAGGAATCAATAAAGTAAATAAAACAATGAAAAAAATGCTTACTGAGCAAAGGTTTTGTCGACGAGATCCACATTGTTGATTTTTACAATACATTCATTTTCCTGAAATAGGCCCTCCTGCTTGGACCTGCTGTTCTCTTCGATGCCTCGGATGAAGAGTCCCAGAATCCTAAATACAAAATTTAGGTTGAAAGAGAGTTACTGAATAATAATATGCTAATTATTTCTTCATTTGCAACTATTCAGAAATAAGTATTGATTTCTACTTACAAAAGAATTCTCATGCTTCAAATTCAGGCAACTGTTTGTTACTTAAATCCTTAGTCCAAAAAAACAAAACTCACTACAAGAGAAGAAACCCTCCAAGACAAATATGCACAAATACCAACCTAGAGAACAGGGACCTGCGATTCTGTTCCTCATGCGTGAGTGACTTAGAAAAGGCTAGTATTGTTGAGTAGTGTGGACACAAAGCCGTATGTCAGAGGACAGCACATTTGACCATCATGAGGAGGTCTCAGTGCCAACCTGGCAACTCGATGTTTAGCAATGCGAGAGGACTAGGCATTCATAGTTATTTTTTACAGTCCTACTACCTATTCCAACAATTTGTATTTTAAGAAGTAAACAAACACTTAAGCTCTGATCATATTACTCAGTTTAGAGTTTAAAGTTCCATCCCATTTCTTAGAGCCTCTGAATCATGTAGGCATTGGGCGTTTTCTCTGTGCTCAGGATGGAGGAGTGGGAGATGAGGTCATAGAACCAGGACCAGGGAAGTTGGGTATTATAGGTTTGGGATACGGTTGAGTTCAAAACCTGGGACATCACCAAGCCTGGAGGCTTCATAGATTTGAGAGCCAGCACTGGGTGGAAGACCTGGCCACACAGGGGGTTTCAAACTCCAGCCAGTGGACTGGATCTGCAGGTTGCTCGAGGGGAGCAACCACTGCCCACTGGCTCCAAGCAGGGTGCAAGGGGGCAGGGCTTTGGGAAGAGCTTTCTGCAGTTTCCAAGACAGTGCTGGATTCAGAGGGGATGTCGAGAGGTGCCTGCATCTTGTGGCTGTGGTTTAGAGGCAGAAGGCTTGGAAAAGAAGGAAAGAAGAAAGAAAACTACAGCCACAGGAATTAAGTTATATATGTATCTGCATATGCATGCATGTATATGTATGCATACCACTCTGCTACGCATATAAACCAAAACCTAAAAGAAGTAAAACTTACATCTGTTACAGCTACTCTCATGTGAGGGATGCCCCCTCTCTGTGTGACATCTTAGCCGTGTGGGTCCTAGCCATGTTCCAGCGTGAGAAAGATAGACATGTACTCCCTAAGCAGTTGCTAGGTCTTTCTAACTTTGTCCCTCTCTTTCATGTATAAGCCTCGTATGCTATGATATAGAACCTTTGCATTAAATTCCAAACGTCAATAAAAGATAAGCCCATTTTAGGTGTGAGTCACAGGGCCAGCTGTGGAAAAGCGATCATCTAGGCCAGCCACAATGGCTCACACCTGTGATCTCAGCTCTTTGGGAGGCTGAGGTGAAAGGATTGCCTGAGACCAGGAGTTCGAGACTAGCCTGGGTAACATAGCGAAACCTCGTCTCTACAAAAAGTCAAAAAATTAGCCGGATGTGGCCTATGCCTGCAGTCCCAGCTACTCGAGCCGCTGAGGCAGGAGGATTACATGAGCCCAGGAGTTGGAGGCTGTGGTGAGCCGTGATCATGCTACTGCACTCCAGCTTTGGTGACAGAGTTATATTATGACTCAAAAAAAAGGTGGTGGGGTGTGCTATCTAGATTGAGAGTCTCAGGGAACATGGGCCTCCTGTGTGGAGGTCCACAGAGTTGAGCCTCTGCCTCCAGAGCCTCGGTTCACGGACTGAGCTCACATCACCTCCAGACCTCAACAGACCTGGTGCATGCAGGGATGTTTAGGTCTCTATTTCAAAAACATTTAATGCACACAGAAGAGGGAACAGCAGACAGTCGTGCCATGTGCCACAGGAAGGCTCAAGGTCACAGGCATGAGGTCTTGTGTTTCTTCTTCCAGTTCCTGCAGGTTAGCAAGTTCATCCAACCTACTCCGAGTGAACTATTTGACACGTAAAAAAATATGTGAAAATTGAGTCTTTTCTGAAGTGAAGCAGCATTATTCTGAGTGCGCACATCTTGGCTCTGTTATGGTGGGTTCACAATGGCATGACTGGTTAGGAAGCTCACATGTGGTTATAAACTAGTTTATGTAAGTGATATTTTTTTAACAGGCATTCAAGTCTTCCTTTAATTTAATTCAGTACATCATCAGTCATGTAATGTTACTCTCTAGGATTTAATTTCATATTTTGGGAGATGAATTAATTCTTTCAGGCCACTGGGTTGCAATTTAGCTGGCATATTACAGCTGGGGTATGCAATGTGAACCTCGCTGATCTAAATAGTCTAACTTTCCATGAAAAATTTATTGACAGAATAAGCCCAACTGTAAAACCCATGTGTCAGAGGTAATTTTGGTAAAATGTAAAGCTGCCTGATTTTATTAGTTTGGTCCCTGGCAACAAACCACTCCTGCTCTCTCTATTCCATGGAAGAGAGATCTGCCTTCCAGTTTGATTTCATCCAGACCACTCTGAGGAGACTCAGAAAACAATATCTCTTTGCCCTGAACTGGTGGGTTGAGGTAGCTGCCTCATTTGGGATCAAGACACACAGAATTTAAGGACAAATGCTGTTGAGAAGTGGTAGGCCGAGACATTATGAGCAGTGATAAAGAGTGCTGGCCATGCAGTGTCAGAGAATACTTCCTGTTCTCCTGATAATCTTTTAGGCACCAATACCTTCTCCTTGACTCCTTCCTTTCCTTCCCACGCTTTCCTGTGGCCTCAGTGAACTCTCTCCTCAGTCTGACAGTCTCCACCCATCCCTCCTCCCTCCCATGTTCTACTGCCTTTACTATGAAACTGAGGGATATCACACTCTTTTTTGAAAAAAACAAAAAACAAAAAAACTGTATCTCATGTTTTCCATTAAAAAAAAATACATCGATTTTTTTTAACATGTTATAAAATATAGTTGCTTTTTACTTGTAAGAACTTAGTTTTTGTGTGTCTGTTTCATTGTGTTTTTACTGGGAAAGCCAATGGCCCTCAACACAAGAACAGTCAGCACCCCGTGCTATGGTGTCTGATGAATTCATTCAGCAAGCAACCACAATATTCTACCTGGGCTGTTCTAACTTAGGTTTCTTATTCAACAACAGGTGTGGCAACATTTTTCTCAAAGAAAAAAAAAAATACATTGGAGGCAAAACCAATTACAGTAATCTTAGTAAAGAATTAAATGTAAATTCTAATTTAAAATAATGACACAAACCAATAAATGAAAGGAAATTAAGAGCTAAGTAGACCACTCTGACCTTCATTGAGCCCCCACACTCACATGGTGAAACCATATGGCGTTGTGGAGTCAGACACTTGTCTGATATGCTCTATACACAGAGGCATCTAGACACATGGGTTGAGTTAAGTGTGCTGTTTCAGCCTGTACTCATTACCCCTTAACTTTTATTGGCTCATGTCTCCACTTCCATATTATTTTTAATGTTTTTTAATTAAATTTCCTTTCTATAATACTAGTGGATAGCCAAAAAATAATAGAACTATTTCATCAAGTTACTGAACAGTTGACCATAAACTTCTAATAAAACTTCATTTCTGAATCAGGCTTTTTTTTGTTTTAGCCAAAATAATCATCACACTGATGATTTACACGGTTATACATTGTGTGTTTTACAAGGAGCTTTCACATTTTTAATGTCACTTAATCTCCATAACCTTGATGCAAAGTAGGTATTCACAAGAGGAAAGTTTAGGGGACTTGCTCGAGGTTATAAAAAAGAATTCTGGGATTCAAATCAAATTGTTCTGAATCCAAGTCCAATATTCTTTCTACCATACTACGAGGCTTATGCTAGGTGGGAATCAGAATCAGAAAAGAGAAAGGAGAAAAATCAATAAAGTGTAGTGTTTTTCTTTCATTTGAAGTGAGAGAAGGTGTTTTCTGACCTATAGGGTCTGCTTGGTTTTTGAACCATTGAAAATAAAGTATGATGACTGTCACATTGTATATTTCCTCATTTTTGGAGATTGAGAAGATCTTGGGTTGTATTCCAGCTTCATTAAACTAAAGAGCCTGGTAATTTAACAGCTGTTATTTCACAGAGCTCTATCAGAACCCTTAAAGTCATTAGAATTTATCCTGACAACTGAGTAAATATTCACCCTGTCTATCAAAAACAACCTCAGTTTGTCCTGTGCCATAACCCATAACATTTATAAACACACTTATTAACACACACAGGAAATGAGACAGTAGGAGCCACTAGCTTTTTGGTTCATTTCTTTTTGGCGAACATTTATTCCAAAAGAGCTTGGCATCAGATGTTATTTGAAAAAAAAAAAAGAAAAGGTGATGACTTCGCAATTACAGGTAGCAGATGGCTACCTGCTGAGTATGATGCCAACCAAAATACCATGACTAAATATGTTCTTCCTGCTATAGGGCAGACTGAACTGAATAAATATTCAGAACCAGTAAATTAATACTATATAACCTTTGGGAAAATGGGAGTTCTAGAAAGAGCAATGGAAGGAGGAACAGTCATGAGATCTAGATTTTGTGTGACATTGGGAAAATCAAAAGACTCTTCTGGTCTTTGAGATCCTAAACTACCATAAAGCATTCTGCCTTTTCAATGATGCATTTAAGAAAATAAATTTAGTAAATTAATTAAGGGCATGTCATGTGAGTAAAAAACTGACTTTCTTTTAAGTTTGACAACCCTTGTCAATATCAATGTAGTGCTAAATGTGATCATCTAATTGAAAAGTGACATAACATTTAAACTAGTTCTGCAAGGTTGTTATAATAGTGCTACATTAACACTTTAATTTCCATCAAGGAAACAAGTTTTAAATTCAGTTAGATAAATGTGAATGTCAAAAAATGCTGACACAATCTACCATTTTTACCATTGTGGATTTAGCAATATGATGTCTTTAAAACTTCCAGAAGGACACGGTAAATTATTTTAATTGTCCAAATTTTATTCTAGAAAAAAAAAATCATGATGCCATTTTGCTCCTATAGTTAAAAACCTCATACACATGCAGTTTGTGATATAGCTACTTAAAATGTTAGAATATTTATCATTCTAAATTCTATATACTTGAGGGATATCAGGATATATACATTTGGAATTATTATGCTCATTTGTTGTTGTGTATTCTGGAATATTAAAAAATTCAGTTGAAAGATTTGTCTAAAAGTACGTTCAAACCTCTGCCAAGAGTTCTGTTTACTGTGTGTTACTGATGAGGATACTTTAGGAAAGTATTTCATAATTAATTGTAAATGGAGAAACTGTGATTAATTTTTTCTTTTTCATTACATCCTAGAGTAAATGATTTTATTTTGTTTCCAACACATAAGTGGCCAACAAAAGTATATCTTGAAGTATTCATCTGAATAATAGCATTTACACTTAATGCTCTTCTGAGAAATATTTGGGAAAAGAATCTTGAATCAGGGTTTTCATTAGCGTGGGCTTCAGAAATGAGGAAAACATCTTACCTTCCACTCAGAGATGAAAAGAAGGGCACTACATGTATTCCTAACGGGCCTCCTTCCCCAGAAATCTCCACTGTTCTTGTCATATCACTGGGGCAGAAAAAAACAAGGACACAGATGAGTGTCTGCTGAAAACCAGATGAAGCACATTAAACACACACACAGCCGTCAGGATTTTTCAACTAATGGAACTTCTACAACAGAGAGGAAGTCAAAGAGATACATGATTTGCTGGTATGTTCACAAGATCCACAAAATTAAATGATTTCTTATTTTTACTCCTAGAAGAGGAACAAATGGAAATGACTATCTACAAAAATAACTTCCTATTTAACTTAATCTGCATAAATCAACATATTTAAAAAGAAGTACACAAAAATTAAATTTTTCCCCATTGAAACATGCTTGAAAATTACTGTATAGATCATAAAAAGCATGGAAGTAAGCACATTGATGCTTAAATATAAAATAGCCTTCTTTCCTGGATTAGAAGAAAAATGAAATAAAACATTAGGAAAAAAGCACAGAATTACATTTTATATTGACTGTGAAGCCACAGTTGGTAACACATACAGGCATGTTCAATGCAATATAAATCATAACTTAAACTAGCTTTTCAATAAGGCTTCAACTATATTCAATGGAACAATTCCAAATTTTTCACCTCCCATCTTTTTTAAAGGCAGAAAAAGAAGTTGCAAAGCTTGAAGAAAATGTATTATAGAAAGAAATGGAAAGCCTGACCTGCCTAACCTACCACCAGATTGAGAAAAGGATGAGCTAGAAAGATTAATGGATAATGTGTATGACTGAAATATAGAAGGCACCGAGAGCGTTTGGGTAATAAAGAGTGGAACTAACAAGTTTTCATAAAAATGAAAAATAATAACCATGAACAATTATTAGTGCCTTTAATCCCAGAGAGAGAAAAATAATTGCCAGAAGAAAATGATAAAGTCGAAGCAAACATCCCTGTTATGGAAATTGTAAGCAGGTTTCTATTGTTTCCTATTTACATGAAAATGACCTGAAACTAGATGTCAAATTAACAGCTACAGCTGCTACAAACGCTTTTCTGCTCCATGTTGAAAATGGTAAAATTTTGGCATCTTGCTGGAAAATTGAGAACAGCATTAAGAAAACAAAATGCATGATGAATTCACTCTGCATGAAGTGTTCTCTAAATTATCATCAATCGAAAATAAATACATCAAATATATTCTCATCAGTGGATTAGGTTTATTTTTAATGTGTTTTCTTTACAAACCTATTATCATTAAGAACTGCAAAAAAGGAGCTCGCCAGTTTCCAACATTTGTGGAATATGATGGAATTTTAAATCTGATAATAAATTTCAAATGCGTTTTGCCCAGATATTGCTGATATATGTAAAGCTTGTTTAATCAAGCAGGTTATATCAGAAGCCTGAAATAAAAGCTAAACTCAAGACAAATCTTAGAGTGATACTATAGTATAAAATGATTTTTCTCTATATGTGTGAGGATATGGATATTTATATGAATATATGTAAATATATGTATATATGCTATCATATATAGGTATGTGTTGTAAGTCCTGAATATAAAATGCTTGGTGGGCAGAGAAAGCTGTATGGCTTTTAATGGACCAAGAGGCAATAATTTTTATGTACAACAGATTTGTAGTACATTTTTAGGCATTTGAGGAAAACTAAACCCAATACATTTGCATTCCAGGTTTATAATACTGTTTTAAAAACTTTAAAAAACAGATTTGAATCTTGTTTAACCACAGAAACATTATCTTTACCTTTATAATGTATTTTTATAGTTTTGCACTGAAAGTATATCACAAATCTTTCCTAACAAATGTATCAAGTATCACATGCTGATAGATAGCACCCACAGATAATATATATATAGGCTTTTGAAATATTAAGTGTTTAGTGTAGGTTTCATGATTTCAGCTTAAGAATTTTTAAGATGCCTTTTATGGATTCTCATTTTTTTCTATTTTATAAATCTTCTTTATCCCTACTCTAAACCCTTCCTGTAAAACATAATAGATTATATTGTCATACTGACACCTACTCTTTAGTAATCATCAATCCTATATTTTATTTTCACTTAATAAAGCAAATCTTATCATTTGTTAAACTAATGGATCTTGTTTAAAATACTAAAAAATGTTGAGGGAATGCAGTTTTAAAAGTTTATTTCTACTTTTTAAGATTCCTCTTTTCAATATTTCAGACTAAATTTTTATTCTAGCATTAGACACAATAGTCACAATTTCTTGGTTGAAGGATATTTGATAACTGTTAGATTATTATCACAAAAATATTACTATCTTGGAAAAAAAGCATAAAATACCTTTAATTTTATTGACTGTAAAATACAACTTACAGAAAACAGGATCTATTTAATGCAAACAAGCACTATCATTTTTATATAGACCATGTCTCCTCATGTTCTCTATAAAATGTTATCCATTATTTGTTTCAAGACAGAAAGAAGAGCACCTGGAAAAGGATGCTTCATAGACCAGTTTACATATACTTATTTTTTTTTTAAATCCCACAGCATTATAAATACTAGATAGAGTTCTGTAGAGATCTCTGCAGGCATATCCTTCATGGCATAGCAACATAGATTTGAATACATATCTCATAAAGCGAGATTTTACAAAGATGTGAAAATGGGCTATTATTGCTATTGGTGTAGACAAACTCCAGAGTGCAGTTCAGGGACCAGTGAGCGGACATGAGCACATTTACTTATGTTTTGAAGGACAGTGCAGAAGCCAGCTTAGCTGGAAGGTGGATTGAGAATGGAAAATGCAGAAATGGTGTGGAAAGGATATTCTAGCAATAGAAAGGACAAGAGACTGATAGCTACTTATGAAAAACAGTCAAACGAGGAACTGTGTAGGACAAGGGAAAAATATTTCAGTTAAAGAAGAAAAGTGGAAAGATGTAGCTAAGATCAAAAGCCATCTTTATACAACTTTCTAAAACATACTGAAACAAGCAGACAGATACAGACCATCAGGTCAACTAATATTCAGCAAGCTAAATGCTCTAAGTTTCAACTGACAAAACTGATTCAAATAATCACTGGCATAGCTGCTACTGATCTACGAGTTTTGAACAAAACTATGGGTGAAGCTACAGAATCAGTGGTTAAAAACAAGACTGTTATTACAAAGGGTGACTCAGCTAGAGCTCAATGTTAAAGGTTTCATTTGGTTTTCATCCAGAAGAAAGACTTCAAGCTTGAGGGAGAAAATACAGCAGAAGCTGCATGTGTTTGTAGGTCACATTTCTCCACAGAAGGCAAATTACAGCATTTTTAACATAAGGATTATTCGACACTCGTTGAGGTATGGGAAAGACAGGACAGAGGACAGGGAGGGAGAGATACTTTAAATCAGAAGGAAATAATAACTCACAGACGTAATTAGAGAGAAAATGTATCCCAGGGGTGACTTTGAGTCAGATATCTGAGGTAAATCATTTAAACTAAGACCCAAGACCTCGGTCTCCTCATTTGTACAAAGAGGACAATAAGGATTAGGGATTCCCTAATAGAGTTGTTAGCTTTAATGAGAAAAATAAAGATTATAACACATATACTTTACACATCCCGTATCTGGCATATATAAAGAGTTCAATAACTATCAGTTATTAGTATGATTATTAGATCTTTCTAAGGAAACAAATAACCTTATGGACTAAAAGTGAAAAATCTGTCTGAGGTTTTCCCATTTTTTTTCTACTGATTTTCTCAGCAGGACTTTTTTAAAAAAAATCCTTAAATGCTGTAGGATTGAGGAACACATTTTCTTCATGATTAGATTGCTGACCTGTGGAGAGAAGACAAAAAAATGTTGCAACAAACAGAAGGTGGTCACTGATGTTCTTCAAGGATGGATTCACAGGCCTGGGTATGAGAGGCAGACCACAGAGGAGACCCTCCAAGAGGAGTTTGCTGAGGACCCCAAACTCTAGCTGTCAGTGAGCTGCCTTGTGGACATGAATGTACTAAGTAAAAATTTAAAGAAGAATTTGTTGTTAGTGAGACGAATTTACATCACTTGAGTTAAACAAATATTAATTGAGTCATTTCAATGGGAAAGTTCTCTAAGGAAAGGGGGGAAAAAAAACAAACACACAAAGACCAATACTCAACACACTAGAGGGAGGATGGAGTCAGGTAATAAAAAATAACACAAAGCAACAGAAGAATAGCAGTAGTAAGAGGAGAATATTCTCGGTTAACGCAAGCTGTTACTTGGGAGGCAGTGTGCTCATAGTCTTCTGGGCATTAATACTATGTACTCATATCAAATCTATAAAGTAGCAGTGATGCCACTTCCATCTTAGAAGAAATTTATGCTTAGAGAGCTTAATAAATGGTCTGAAATCATACTATTTATAACTGGTAGAGTCAAGACTCAAACTGGGGTGTGTTGCACTCCAGAGCTGAGTGCTTCATTGCTTTTAACTTTACAAGTTCAAAGCAGAGGCACTTTCTGATGTGGTTCAGAGGAAGAGGGTATAGGATCAGGGAGGGAAGCTGGGTTCGGGAACCTCTTCCTGAAGAACAAATGGATTTTTCATCAGAAAAGGTGGATGAGGGGAAGAAGACAGTGTGCACAGGAAAGCAAGATACCGGCGCGTGGTGTGCACAAAAGATGAGTGCCGTATTAGCAAGAGACAGAGGGAGGGAAGAAGAGAGGAAATGGAGGGAGAGAACCAGAGAGAGAGAAAGAGGCAAGGGGGAGGGAGGGAGGAAGGGAGAAAATGATGCTGTGTATAGGACATAGATCAATCATTAGCTTGAGATCAAATCTCAGAGTGGTGTACCAAATTCCAGGCTGAAAAATTTATACTTAATTTGTAGGAAACAAAGTCACTAAAAGTTTTGAAACTAGGGGACAGTGTGACAAATACTATAGTTTAGAAATACTTTTGCAGCAATATATGGGATCAGCTAAAAAAGAAAAATACAAGGGAGAGATCTGCACTTGATGTAGGAATTAGTAAGGTATTGCAATAAACTAGCTGGGATTAACAAAGTCCTGGAGGCTTGAGCAATGATGATGGGAATAAAGCATGACAACATGGAGAAATGTCTAATATATTTTTAAAATGGACTCTGTAATGGTTTGCTCAATAATGGACATCACAGGCAAAGAAGACAGGACGAAACATGGTGGCAGCTTTAAGCCAGGAACAAAAGGCAAATTTGAAGGAAGTTTTCTGGGGAAGTAGGAGTGGAAAGAGAAGGCGGGTCAGGGGTGAGTCTGGAATGAGGGACATGGGGAAGGTCTTCTGCACATATCGTTTGCTATTTGAAGAGAAGCTCAAAGTGTAGTTCTCTCAAAAAACCGCCCAAGAGAAACCTCGTGCTTCCCTGTCTTTTTGAAATCAAAGGCAGTTGAGTGGTGCTTCATAAGAGATGCCTCTGGAAGACTATTTGGAGAAAGCCCTTAGCATGTTGTTTCTCCTTAAATGAAGATGTTTGTGTTACTAATAACAGTGAATAGTTATGCTTCTGATTTATGGAGCAATGTGCCCTACCCGTTCAGTCATTCACTCAACAAATATTCCCCTATCATATTCCAAGACCTGTATCAGGTGTCAAGAATCCTGTGGAGGACTCACAGTCTTATTTTGGAGAATGATAAATAGTTACAATAAACAGTAAGACGTGGAATAATGACTATGATTATTGCAGTAGCAATTAACATCTACCCTGTCTTTCATTTAGCCCTGAGATAAGTCAGTAGACTGCAATATATCTCATTTAGTTTTCAAAATAACATATGTGACCATGACACTCATTTTCTTATGAAGAAACCATTATAAAGAGGTTATATAATTAATCCAAGATTGCATAGGCAGTGAGTAGCAGAGCCAGTGTTCTAACTCTGGACTTATCCAGATTCAAAGTGTTGTAACAAAGGAATGGTTTGATGAATGCTGTGGTTTGAAAACTTTTATCCGGCAGTGATATGTGAGACCAATTAGAACAGAGAGTAGTATTTGACAGAGAAGTCAGGTAATTGCAGTAGTATAGCTTCAAGATAACAAAGGTTTGAGCAATAACTACGGGAAAGAAACAGGTTCAACACATTTTGAGACAGACTCTGCGAATCAGCATGCTCAAAGTCCCACGGGGTGGGATGCCAGAGTCTCCCTGCCCAGAAGATCCTGACCACGTACCCAGCTGAGAGTGGCTTCCTAACTCCTCCTCAACTGCTTTTTCTTAATCTCACACCAACCGGAATCAATGTCCTCACATAGTACCGTAACCTCCAAGCTCTCCTACATTAACAGTAGCTTCATACTGCTAAGATTGTTCCCATCCTCCCCTACTCTGGAGTCTGCAGGTACTAGGAGTGTGCCCTCAGTCTACTTTCTGAAATGACATTAGACTGATTACAGCTGTGCTTCTCCTATCCTGGGGCTCACTACATGAAGTTTCCTAGCCTTGGTCAGGTAGCATAAAATAAAACACCAAGGAGACAGAGAAGGTGCATAGCACAGAAAATATTTTTGTGTTTTGTTTTGCTTTTGAGTTGGGATCTCATGCTCCTGTCCAGTCTGAAATGTAGTGTCATGGTCACGACTCACTGTAGTCTCAACCTCCTGGGTTCAGGCGATCCTTCCACCTCAGCCTCCTGAGTAGCTGGGGCTCCAGGTACATGCTACCTGCCTGGCTAGTTTTTTTACTTTTGCAGAGATAAGGTCTCATTATGTTGTCTAGGCTGACCTTGACCTCCTGGGCTCAAAAATCCTCCCGCCTCGGCCTCCCAAAGTGCTGGGATTACAGTTGTAAGCCACTGCACCTGGTCAACAGGAAATGTCTGAATCAGTGGCTTTGTAGACAAGAGTAGTAGGTGTAGATTGAGTCTATCGCTGTTACTTAATTGCTCTAAATTGCAGTTCTTTAACCTATTAAAGGTGAAAAAACTCATTCAAAAAGGCACAAAAAATTATAAAGGCATAGTAAAATTATACAGATGTGCAGGTACATATCTTAAATAATGTGTTTTTAAAAATTCCTATGCTCTATTTCTCTCAATTCCCTATACCTGAAGGAAAATTATCTAATTTGTTTATGTAGCCATAAAGCAAACAATTGTTAACTCTCTAAGGTTATCCACAGAGCATTTGGCCAAGGTGTTAACAAACTTTAAAAAAACTGACATTAAAAAAATGAAATTAAAACCAAATAGAATAAGAATATTATATTCTATTCCCTCCTCCAAAAACAATATTCTCAAGCTTCTGAAAAGACAGTGCTCTGAAAGTTTTCTGTATCCACTTTTTTTTTTTTAAGAGAGTGGGGTCTCACTATGTTGTCCAGGCTGGATACAAGCTCCTGGATTCAAGTGATCCTCCCACCTCACTCTCCCAAGTAGCTGGGAGTAAAGGCACGAGCCACCAAGCCTGGTTTGCACCAAATTTTTAATATTAAGCAGCTCATTTATCAAGGAAACAATTTTAATAAAGAGTAACTCTGGCTACATGGCTGTAAATAAGTCTGAGGAGAAGCTATACAGTAAAAGCAATGTGATAAGGGATGATCAGCTAACTTCATGTAAATTGGTTGGCACCTATTTATAACTGAACTAAAGAAAGAACAAATGAATGTCAACCTCAGCAGCTTCTCCTGATGCCAATGCCAACCATCTATGAAATATGAAAGTATTTTATTTATGCCAAATTGGAAGCCACTTAAACACAATGATAGCATCATTGTTTAAACACAATGATAATGATGATGATAACAATAGTGGGTAGCACAGGAGCAGGCGCTCACAGGACGTACTCTGGCCCAAATACTGGTTGAAGCATTGAATGTACATTAACTCATTTAGTCCTCACACTAACCCTCTGAAGAAGGTTTCAATAGTATTTTTGTTTTACAGACCACAAACTAAGGCAAAGAGAGGTGAGTAGTTTGCAGAAGGTTAGAGAAAAGCAGAAAATGGCAGACCTAGGATTTGATCCCAGGCAGTGCTGAGAGCTAAACTGGAAATCAGTACAAAGAAGGCACTGGTGAACACAGGAGCACCTGACTTCAAAGGAGCCACTTTCATTAAAAACAGGAAAAAATCCTGGCTGATGGACAGGATTCATTTTAGTCACATCAAGTAAAATATTGCAAGGTTGTTAAAACACAACACAAAGCAGTACTCAGCTGAAGTCAAAGTCAAACGCTCAGCCACAATGACCTCTGAAGTGTTGGCTTTAAACTGCTGTTCAAAGGGAAGAAAAAGTAATTAAGAGCTCCTGCTTGCGGAAGATCACTGGCAGAACCAAGGATCATTTGTATATATGTCTGTCAGTAAGTTCTCATATTTTATGAAGAAAACTGGAGAAAAGAACAATTAAGCAATTAATGTTAGAATTTGGACACGTTTCACTCCACAATTCTACTTATCATGTTCTTTCTTGTAAAATAAGAACAATTATAAGCTATTAAAAATATATAAAATAGAAACAAATAAAATGTTCTTGTTTGCATAATGGAAATACCTCAGCACATCCTTAGCTTTTGGCGACGTTGGTAGTTCTGTCTGTCTACCATTCATAGCTTCTCCGTTCTCCAAGTTCTGTGTGGAATCCTGTAGTGAAAGAAACTCGTAAGTAAGCATGAGATTGCTGGGCATATTGAACTGAAAATTTGAATGAAATATCTCAACACAGGAGGCTAAATGGTTTTACTCTGGATATATACAGAGTGCTCCAATTTCTATGAGGATGGAAACAGGGGTTAATCTCTTCAGGGTTTTCCGTGTTCTTTTCTCTCCTGCTTGGCTTCTTAAATACCCAAATGGGCCATCCACACAAGCAATATGTTAAGAGCGTCCTGCTACTCAACCATAGGCTTTTGGGACTGAGTGTTTAAATAAGCAAGGAAAAGGAATACCAAAGGGGGGCTCTGGTAACAGATGGTGATATTTGAGCTTTAATGTACTGTTCTTGCTTATACCCCCCCACAATACTGAAATATAAAGCAAACAAAATCCATTAAAAATGTTGCCTGTCAAGTGAGGACCAACGGGAGACCCAAACTTTTCCTGTACAATATCCACTTATATACCTAACCCCAAATTGTATCCCGCATCCTAAAAAAAAAATGTTGCCTGGCAAAGTCACTTCCATCAAAAGTGCAGCACAAACAGTGTAGGAAGAAGAAATCCAGAGTTTTCATTTTGTCATGAAACTCAATGTCGAGGAAGATCCTCCCTGAGAGAAACTAAAATTGACCTTTTAATTTCTAAGATGGCAAAAATGCATCCACCACAGAGAGGTAAGAGGGTCAGAGGGATCCTGCACTCCAAGACCCTAGCAAAGTTGAGCTGGGTGCTACCCAGAGAAGTGGAGGCGAGGAGGGATCTAGAAAGCAAACCTGCTGTCGACTCTTCTTTTCAGAAGATGTGAGTGATCTGTCAGGCCTCAGAGCTGTTCTTTACCAGGTAATTCTGGGGCTACCCCACTCTTCAGAAGCAAAGTCACAAGGAAATATTGTGAGTTTTGGACTCTGGTTTCACTGAAGCAACAAACCACATGGAGGAAGACCCACTATCAAAAGCCACACCTATACGCAGAGCATTCATGGATCTGAATGCATTATTTCTTTTATTTTATTTTATTTTATTTTATTTTATTATGTTATTGTGGGGTACAGTTAGGGGTTAGGCATACAAAAATATTTCGTTCAGGTACCCTTGTTGATAAGAGGTGTCTCCCCATCCTCAGATAGATACCCACCACCAT
>CAUYQG010074631.1:0-33507 GCA_963574415.1 Tarsius wallacei
TATTATTTCATGTTCCATTAAAACATTTTTCTCTATAGATGAATATTAGCAGTCACCCATTGTAAAAACTATTCAACTTTTGAGTCTATCTGTTATATTTTCAAATGAAATGCTTTGCTTATTTTTTTTCTTTTCTGGAAAGCATGTGGTTATGAAAGTCTTTTAAATACTTATTTTAATTCCTAGTACATTTTGCAGAGGTATATATTTCCATTAAAATGTTTAAGAAAATAATTTTTTTGATTTGGAGTCTATATTAGTCGTCAAAAGAGTGGGTCACATCAAAGGGCTTGGGGAAGATGGCAGGGGAGCCAACTGGACTGTGCCAGTCCCTCTGTGAGTGAAAGTATGGACAAATTTGCATGTATGCCTGTGTGTATTTGAGTATATGAGTGGCTCCCTGGGTGGGGGCTCACTTTGGAGCAAGTGGCGTGGGCTCTCCTGATAAAGTGTCTGGTGCTGTAGCTGCTCTGCTTAGACTCTGGTGCTTCCCAGGGCACAGAAGCTGAGTGCCATGTTCCAAAATCTACAGAGCCCTTCCTGGGAAGAAGCCGCCAGGAGTGATTGTCATTGCCAGACTGTCTCGCCACTGCAGCACCAGGACAGACCCTGAGAGCAAGGATCGCAGAGGGAGTACTGAGAGAGAGCCAGAGGCAGAGTCCCACTGGAGAAGACAAAGCAGGCACCCTGCCACCACCCGGAAAACTGGACAGGGGAGTGCTCTGGTGCTCACCATGGAGCAACATATTCACTCTCTATGACTGACTGGTTGACCACTCTGAGGCTGATTGTGACCCAGAGGGAATATCCCAAAAGCACAAACTTCTAAGAGACAGAATGAGAGAAGAGTCTCAGGTGCCCCATTCCTTACCCTGACCCAGTCACAGGACAAAGGGTGCAACTAGAAAAAGATGAGGAAGACCCCCCAAAAGATCAGCAGTGAGTTGGGCTAACCCAAACCCCTCCTTTCCAGCAATCTTCTGAACGTGACTCACATGATTGGGTATGACTAAGAGTAACAAACCTTGGTAAAGCCTGGACAGCATCATGAAAGGAGTACTCTACTTTGGGATTAGCCTTGCTGAGGTGCTCACCACCATAACCTGGAGAACAGACAATCCCATACCTCTCTGAAGAGGATATCCCCCTAACCCTATGAGAGCAGGACGGAGGACTGGTTTCCACCCAGTCCTTTCACCTCCTTCTCTGCCCTGAGTCATGCACTGGGGAGATTGTGAATGATTCCATAGCCCCCCAGGAGATGACTGACTTACTTGTGAGTAGCTGAGAGGAATAATTGCAGAACCTGCCACAAGAGGACAATTAGTGCCCAGAATTTCTTAAAGTTTTTTTTCTTTTGTTTTGGTTTAGTCTGTGTGTGTGTGTGTGTGTGTGTATGAGGATTTTATTTGCATCCCCCCTCCTTTTCATTCTTCTTCTTCTTTCATTTGCTGTTGTTGTTGTTGTATGTGTGTATGTGTGTTTGGTTTTCCTGGGTTTCTTTTCTGTTTGTTTTGTTTTTTGTTTGTTTTTTGTTTTCCATTTCTCTTTTGTTTTTGTCAGTTATATTTCATTCTACTTTCCTCTGTTTTCCTCATTTCTATTACTTTATCTGGGATTCAGGGGGTACACACATGCACCCATTGCATTATTATTTAGAGAGGTGGTACGTAGTGGGTCTCAGGGGGCCTATACTCCAGTCAGTGAACATTGTAACTTGCAAGCAATTTGTGAATCCTAGCTCCACACCCTCCAACTTATTCAATTCTCAAAAGTATAAGAAATAGCAAAAGCTTCTCAGACCCAATCCTGCTTAAAAACAACAAATTTGGAGGCTCCGGTCAGAAAAATAGAGTGTAGAGAAAAGAACAGAAATGAAAAGCCCCCCTACTACAATTGAATAACAGAATTAAAGAAAAAAGAAAGAGATCTGTCACAAATGAGGAAAAAAAATCAACAGAAGAACACTGTTAATTTCCAGCATACCAAGGAAGCAGTGACTTAAAAATCAGATTTCAGAGTCCAAACAATGACAATCACCAACAATTGATCTCAGAATATAACAGGGAATAGGGAATGGATGGAAAGAGTGAATAAGACTCAAGAAAGACAAGATGCAACACTGGAAGAACTTGAAACAGAGATTTTGGCAATAAAAACTTCATCCAGAAAATAAATAACAAGATGACAAACATAAAAAGCAGAATCAATCTGCTAGAAGTAGAGGAAAGAATCTTGGAGCTTGAGAACCAAAGAATGGAATTAACTTGATCTGTTAAAATATAGAAAGAAAATTCAGAATGAAAGAACAAGGCCTCCAAGAGATTTGCAATTATATCAGCAGGCTGAATTTATGTCTGCTTGGTATCCAAGGAGCAGAAAGGGAAACACCTTGGAACAAGTATTCTAGGAAATTATCCAAGAAAACTTTCTCCACTTTACTAGAGACGTGACCATTCAAACACAAGAGATTAAGAGAACCACTGCAAGACATAAAATGAGAAGACCAACCCCTAGAAACATAGTAATTTGCCTACAAAAAGTAGGTATAAAATAAAAAATCCTAAATACAGTGAGAGAGAAAGAAAAGACTACCTACTGGGGAAGACCAATCACAATAGTAGCAGACATCAGCAGTATCACTACAGGCTGGAAGGAACTGGAGTTCTACTGTCAAAGTCCTCAAAGATAAACAATAATAACCAAGAATTTCCAAGCTAAGCTTCATCAGCAATGGAGAATTAAAATCTTTACCAGACATCCATCTTTAAAAAGTTATGATGCTTCCACACCCGCTCTAAAGGAGACACTCAAGAAGGTATTAAGAACAGAGGAAAAAAAATGGCCATGCACTACCCAAGAATGCAAGAAACACAGAATCGACACAGCACACCACACAACTGCAAAATCGAAAACACATACATATATCAACCCAAAAGTTAAAAGAAAGCAAAACAACCTTTTAAGAGCCTCATGACAGGGATAAACTCTCACATTTCAATAATCAGTCTGAACCTCAATGGACTAAATGCACCACTAAAAAGACATAGAATGGCAAACTGGATTTAAAAAAAAAAAAAAGACACTACCCAACAATGTGCTGCCTTTGGGAATCACATCTCTCTAAAAAGGACACCCACAGACTCAAAGTTAGAGATGGAAAGCAAGCTTTCAGGTGAATGAAACACACAAAAAGGCAGGAGTTGTAACCTTTTTATCAGTCAAAATAACCTACAAGTTATCAAACATTTAAAAAGATACAGAAAGACACGACATAATGATAAAAGGTTCAACCCAGCTTTTATAAAGCAACTACTATGTAAACTAAAAAAAAAATTAACTTTAACACTATCATAGCTGGGTGTTAAGTACCCCACTAACAATCATAAATAGATCATTGAGGAAAAAAAAAACCAACAAGAAGATCCAGAACTACAATTTGATGCTTGACCAAAAGGACTTAATAGATGCATACAAAACACTGCACCCAATCAACACAGAATACACATTCTACATATCACCACAAGGAACTTACTTCAAGATTAAACACATCCTTAGCCATAAATCAAACATAAACAAATTTCATAAAATTGAAATATTGCTATGCACCTTCTCAGACAACAGTAGAATAAAAATAAATATCATCACCAAAAAGATGGCTTCCACCAAAACACACAAAAACATGAAAACTAAACAACATGATGCCGAACAACTACTGAGTAAACACAGAAATTAAATAAATAAATAATTTCTGACAACAAATGAAAACAAAGACACATCTTACCAAAACCTCTGGAATACCATGAAATTAGTACTAAGAGGTGAATTTATAACTCTATGAATACACATCAAGAAAATAGAAAGATCACAAGTTATACAAGTTAACAGCTGAACTAATCACCTAAGGAAGATGGAAAGCCAAGACCACCAAAATCTTAACTTCAGCAAAAGAATCCAGATCAGCAACATAAAATCCCAAATATGGAACATAAAAGAAAAAAATTTCATTGAAAAATTTAGCAAAACAAAAAGCTGCTTCTCTGATAGGATAAACAAGATTGATGGACACCTAGCCAGAATGACCAAGAAAAAGAGAAAAATACCAAATAAACACAATCAGGAAAGTAAAACATCAAGTCACAACTGACCTAGAAGAAATACAAAAGATTATTAGCGATTACTATGCACACCTGTATGGAAACAAACTAAGAAACCTAAATGAAATGTAGGACTTTCGACATCACACAACCTCCCAAGGTTGAAACAAGAAGAAATTGAGACCCTAAATAGACCAATAACAACTGAAGAAATTGACTCCATCATAAGGAAACTACCTACAAAAAAAGGCCTCTACCAGATGGCTTTCCAGCAGAATTCCATAAAACATGCAAAGAGGAGCTGATACCAATCCTACTGAAAGTATTCCAGGCAATTGAGAAATATGGAACTCTCCCCAAATCATTTAATAAAGCTGACATCTCACTGGTACCAAATAGGGTAAAGATCAAACAAAGAAAGAGAACTATAGGCCAATATCCCTGATGAACATAGATGCAAAAATTCCCAACAAGATTCTAGTATATCAGATCCAACAATGCATCTCAAAAATTATCACCATGACCAAGTAGATCTCATTCTCAGAATGCAAGGCTGGTTCAACATTCACAAGACCATAAATGTAATTAAATATATCAACAGATGTAAAAACAAGAAACACACATCATTAGATGCAGAAAAAGTTTTTGACAAAATCCCTTATCCTTCTTGATAAAAACCCTTGAACACCTAGGCATAAATGGAGCACACCTGACAATAGCAAGTAGCATCTATGATAAACCCACAGGAGACATATTAGTAAATGGACAGTAATTAGAAGCATTTTCCTTGAAAGCTGGAACAATACAAGACTGCCTACTCTCACCCCTCCTATTCAACATTGCATTGGAAGTGATAGAGCAATCAGACAAGAGAAGGAAATCAGGTGTATCCAAATAGGAAAAACATGTTGCTAAGTTATTCCTCTTTGCTGAGAATATGGTCCTATACTTGGAAAACCCAAGAAAATCTGTCAAAAATTTTCTTGCACTGATAAAATACTTTGGCAAAGTCAGAGTACAAAATAAACGCTCAAAAGACAATCGAATTCTTATATGCCAACAACAAACAGGTAGAGAACAAAATAAAAAGTACAGTCCCATTTATGATAGCCACAAAAAGAAAAAGAAAAATTAACCTTGGCATCATTCTTGCCAGAAATGTGAAAGATCTTTACAACAAAAACTGTACAGCATTACTCAAAGAAATCAAAGAAGTCACAAAAAAATGGAAAAATATTCCATGTCCATGGATGGAATAATCAACATTGTTAACATGCCCATCCTATTAAGTCAATCTACAGATTCAATGTAGTACCCATTAAATTATCAATAGCATTGAGCTCAGACCTGGAAATGACAATACAGAAATTCAAATAGAAACATAAACAACCTTGAGTAGCCAAAACAATCTTCAGCAAAAGAAACAAAGCGGGAAGCATCACACTTCCAGACTTTAAACTTTATTATAAGACTACAATAATAAAAATAGCCTCGTATTGGTACAAGAACTGGTGTATAGACCAGTATTTTCTCATATTCCTGGTGTAAATACACTGGTTATGGCTAATTTCAAGTTACTAACATGAACTCTGAGAGCAAAAATGAAAAGATTATGTTCAAAATCAGCTCTCATAGGCCAGTACAAGCTGACTCTAGTACACAATTGCCTCCAATTCTCTGCCATTGGTTTTTCTAGCTGGATATAATTTTATGGTTGGTGATGATGACAGTGAATTTTTATATGCAAAATAGATCTACTGATCTTAGGCAAGACACGATCACACAGGACAAAACAGTGTAACTCTTAGTAAGATCACATCTTGCAGGTAGATAAAAATAATTCAGACTTGGTGGACTTTCTCTTGTACTATACAGAGTATGGCAATCTTCCCCCTCCTCTTTCTTGAGGCCAAAGCTGTAAGTAAATCTTTCTTTTTCTTTTTAAATTGATGAGTAAAACTTATATAAATCTATGATGTACAGCATGATGTTTTGATATATGTATACATTGTAGAGTGACTAATTCAAGCTATCTAATATATGAGTAATATCTCACACATTTATCGGTTTATTGTGGTGAGAACACTTGCCTACTTCTGAGAAATTTTCAAGTATACCATATATTGCTATTAATTACAATCACTGTATGTACAATAGCTCTCTTGAACTTATTTCATCTAACTGAAATATTTTTATCCTTTTGTCAAATTTCCCAACCTCCTACTTCCTAAGCCTCTGGCAACTATTATTTTACTTTTTGTTTCTAAGAATTTGGTTTAATACATTCCTTTTTTAGGCATAACCCCTTCTTTCAACTAAGTAAATACAGGTTACAAATGCTTGTTTTCAGTTGTAATGTTGACATAGATATTAGAACTGGCATTAAAATTTTTGAAAAATACATATTGTCACATCAGAATTCTGACATGACTGGGACAACTTTTGGAGAGCTGGTTTGGATACAGAAAAGATGTGTGTCACCAAAATTCTTGTAAAAGAAGCTTAGAGAGTGACAGGTGATTGGGGATCTGAGATGTACTTTTCAAAGTCAGCCCCTTTCATAAACCAAATAAGAAATACATGTATATGATAATGGAATTAGATTACAAAACATTATTTTTATTTATTTGTCAGCTTTCATCTACACTGATTAGACTGACTATCTCAAGTTATTTTTATTTCTCTTTGTTGACTTATTGTTTTGTAAATAAATGTTATAATGACTTATTGCTATCAGGGGACACCATCATACCTTATTAATTTGCAATGAGAAGTTCATTTTGTCTCCAAGTCCTGAAGAATTATTTTTTATTTTTTGGATACAGAACCCCTATTAGATAAGGAATCTTCTAAGTTCTGAATCATATTCTGCTTTCTTTTTCAGTCTTGCCACAAGTGGCCTCAAGACTGGCCAGAGACCAGCAAGACCCAATTCCAAGGGGACATTTCATAATACAAAATACTCATCTTTCACTGCCTGAAGCATCAAAACATTTTTTTTTATTCTATGGCCTCTACTTATATGTCTGTGGATGATCCCTGGTAAGTCTTTGAGCTGGAGATTCTGCAAGACATGCAGGGAAATTGAGGACTTGTTTTAAAGAGAACACATATTTCAGGTAATCCAATAAAAATTCAGTATTATTTTTAAAAAGTAATAGAATCTTAAAATAATGGAGTGTTCAAATTCTAGGCAAATTTTACTTCATGGTAACTCAGGCTTTTTGGAATATTTCTGGGTCAGTCGATGAAATGCTGGGTGATAAATTTTAAGTGAGAATGACTAATAAAAAGATGTCTAGAGAATGATTACCTGGACTGATAAAATAAATAAATGAAGGCTTATTTGCTAAAAGGCAAGGAAATTATACATGCTTAGAATGGAGATGATTAAGGAGAAATGTTCATTGTGTCATTAAATACCAAAGATCATATCATGGGAAGAGAAGTATAAGTTTTTGTTGATTAATAGCTGGCTTATCAGTACATTTTATGCTTCTTTTTAAATATGTAAAATGATTTGTAGCATTTAATTATTATAGTCACTCTGCAATATGTCACTTTCCATCAGCCTTATTTTACTAATGAGGAAATTGAGGAACTTAGACCTTTTACTACTGACTTCAGGGAATGCAAAGCCAATCAATGTCAGGTTCAGGATTTGAAATCTTTTGAACAGCACCAAATTCTTTATACTTAACTGCCGTGATTTGTGGCTGATGTCTATTACTGAAATGTAGGAAGTAGGTTTAGAACTTTTATGAGAATTAAGAGGGAGGAAGTTTGAAGTTCAATACAAAGAAGACATATTTGACACTTGGAGCTGTCCTACCGTGTTTCAGACTCTCTCAAAAGAAAAAGGGAGAAAGAAGCGTTCCCTTTTCGCCACACCCTCTCCAGCAACTGTTATTTTACCAACAGACTTTTAAACCAAAATCTGTGTTGCTTGTCTCATGCCTAAGTAAATGAGACAGAGAAAGGCATCTCAACTACTGGTCTGACAATGACTGCCTTAGTCACTGATTTTTATATGCATCCTTTAAATACAATGTTCACTACAAATTAGATCACATAAGTTATTTTTGTCATATTAAAGGTATCTTATTTCCAAACTTCAGAATGTATGACATGCATCAAGAAAAATGCAAATAAAACTTCATGAGACATCACTTTACATCTACTACAATGACTTAAATTCTAACACCAAGTAATGCTGAGGATGTGGTGCAAATGAATTTCATGTACATTGCTGTTGTGAGAATAATTTGAGGATCTGATTTAAAAACTTTAAGCTTCTTATAAACTGAATCATAAATGTATGGATGATCCTGCCATTTTTATTTTCTAAACAGCTTTCTCAGGATGAAATCCTGCAATTTTAGTCTGAGATATTTACCCAAGAGAAATGGAAACATATGTTCTTAAAAATTCTAGTCCAGGCCAGGCGCAGTGGCTCAACCCTGTAATCCCAGCACTTTAGGAGGCTGAGGTGAGAGAACTGTCTGAGCCCACGGGTTTGAGAACAGCCTGGGCAACTTGGCAAGACCTCATCTCTACAATAAATCAAAAAATTAGCTGAGCATGATAGCGCGTCCCCGTCATTCCAGCTACTTGGAAGGCTGAGGCAGAAGGGTGGCCTGAGCCCAGCAAGTCCGATGGTGGGGTGGCCGTGAGCATGCCACTGCACTCCAGCCTGGGTGAGAGAGTGAGACTCCAGCTCAAAAAAAAAAAAAAAATTCTAGTCCACTTATATTCAGATTAGCTCTACTTACAACAGCTAAAAGTTCTTATCAACCCTTGTGTCTAACAAAAGAATGAATCAACAAATTGTGATACTATTCACACCGAAACCACTACTCAGCAATAAAAAGGAACAAACAGCCAGGCTCGGTGGCTCAGCCTGTAATCCCGCGCCTTGGGAGGCTGAGGTGAGTGGATTGCCTGAGCCCGCGGGTTCGGGACCCGTCTGGGCAACTTCGTGAGACCTTGTCTCTACAATAAATCAAAAAACTAGCCGGGTGTGGTAGCGCGCACCTGTAGTTCCAGCTACTTGGAAGGCTGAGGTGGAAGGATCGCCGGAGCCCAGCAGGTCGAGGCTGCAGTGGCCGGTGGCAGAGTGAGACTCCAACTCAAAAAAAAAAAAGGGACAAACTACTGATGCACGCAACGCAAATGAATCTCACATTGTGCTGAGTGAAACAAGTTAAAACACAAGAGTACATACTGTGTAATTCAATGCATATGACATCCCAGAAGAGACAAGATTAACATATATTGATAGCAATCTGAAGATCAGTGGTTGCATGGAATAGGGGGCAGTAGAAAGGCCAACTGTGAGGAGGAGCAAAGGAATTTTCTGTGGTGATAAAAATGTTTTATGTCTTGTCAAAAGACATCTGCTTGGTATTTCAAATATGTGGAATTTATTGTATGTAAATTATGTCTCAATAAAGCTGGTTTAAAAAAAAAGAATTCAAGACATGACCTTCCCATAGCCAGAAACCATCTTATTTATCTTGCATCCTCAGTACTTCAACCAGTCCAAATATCTTTTTCTTTGTTAGAATTGCTAAAGTTTTGGCTACCTTCTTAGAGCTTTTTGTCCCTCAAAGAACCAGCTCTTGGATATATCTCATCTATTGTTACATTTAAAACGTATTTATTAGTGCCTTTATTCATCATTGAACACCTGACTAAGTAGTAGGAACACTAATCCTGTTGCAATGAAGTATGTACAAAACAACCAAAAGGTAATACAGTATGAGAACAGCAATTTATTAGGTGTGGTGATGGTACAAGAAGTGATCTGATCACCTTTGCTCTGTAAGTTAAGAAAAGATACCTTTAAAAGGTGCTTAAAATAGTCTTCAAGAGTAAAGCGGGGATAACATCATAGAGATATTAAAACACACATACGTGCACACATACACAACTAGAGACTGCAAGTAACTTAAAGTGAACCTGCACAGGTAGTGAGGGAAGAAGCTGGCAGGGTACACAAGAGCCAGCAAGGTACACAGGACCACACCACAAGGGCTGCTATGCACTACCAAGGGGTGTGAAGAGCTTTGTACCGTAAGCAGTGAGGGCTGAGATGTTCGATACAGAGAGATTCGAATTGGGGTACAGAAAGATCACTGCTGGCAACATGGGAAATGGGGATTTGACTGGAAACAAGAAAAATGACTGTCAGACAAAAGATGATGATCATCTCAATAGACAGCAGTGATGACAGACAGTGTAGGCAAAGATATACAAAGATACGGAAGCAGGCATTATTGGAAGTGGGTTAAGAGAAAAGAAAATTAAGCATTTAATTTCTGATTACAAACAAAAAAGTCAACAAAGAAAAATAGGAAGAATGAAAGTGAGAATTCTGAGAGTCCTTCTAGACTTCTTTTTTTAACCTACTTCTAATAATGCCTGCTTGATAAACATGTTTAAAGCTCTGCACTTAACTCTAAGCACTATTGTGTCTGTCTCTACAGGTTTTGACATTTAAAAAAAATTTTCCTTACTATCTAGAATAGCTCTTAATTACATTTTATATTTATTCTTAGAAATCTTTTTTAAATTTTCATTTTCCTTGCATCTATGTATTTCTGTTTATGTAACTGTGTAATCTATTTATCTATGAATAACTTTTAAAAATTTGTTCAGACTTTGTTGCTAGATCACTAAAACTAGTAATTGCATCTTTCTACTTTTTAAAAATTTATTCAGACTTTCTTTATTGCTTAGTTTACTCCTGGATCACTAAAACTAGTAACTGCACCTTTCTACCTTTATTATATTAATATTACTCATATCTTGTATGTCTTTAATTTTAATCTTTCTAATTTTTAACAGGCTAACAATGGCAAGTTAAAAAAAAACACTCCAAAAACTATTTTACAATTTTTCATTTTTTTGTTTTTTTAAATATGTATTTTGCTATGACTATTCAGTTTACAAAAAAAATATTTTTATAACTATATCAATATAAAAATTATTCTTATAGCTATTATCAATATGTAGTAACCTTATTAATCTCAAACCATTCTTTTTTATAATTTAATATTAAATATAAATAAATATAATTATACCATTTTTTTCTTTTGAGAAAGCAGGATTTATTGAGGACAGAAAAGCTCCCACAGTGAGAGGGGACCCGAGGGGGTTGCCCATTCATACTTTATAATAATTATCCTCGCTTTCATCCTACTTTCTTCTTCAAAATGCTTTTTTCCTAGTTATAAAAATGATATATGCTCAATTTCAAACTTTGAAAAATATAAAAATATTTTTTAAATAAGCAAAATCACCTGTAATTCCAAAACTCAAGGGTATCTATCATTGATATTGACATAATTCTATAGTTTTCCATACCACTACATAAACAATATCTTACATAAATGTGACCAAATTATATTTTTCCACTTAATTAGAATATCATTCACATTTTCTTATATCCTTGAAGATTTCTCCTAAAGCATTATTTTTCAAGCCTATAAAACATTTCAGTGCTCACATATGGCATCACTAGCTCATGCATGTGGATAGCTAAATTGTCTCCAGTTTTTCACTATTAATAATTACTTGGTCAAGTTATCCTGTGCATAAATCCTTACATGAATTTCTGATCATTCCTTTAGAGTTGTTTCTTAAAAGTAAGGTCACTGAATCAAAGGCTTCAGAATTTTTTTTTTTTTTTTTTTAAGTTGGGAGTCTCATCCGTCACCCAGGCTGGAGTGCAGTGGCACGCTCACGGCCACCCCAGCATCGATCTGCTGGGCTCTGGTGATCCTTCCACCTCAGCCTTCCAAGTAGCTGGAACTACAGGTGTGTGCTACCACTGCCAGCTAAATTTTTTTTATTTATTGTAGAGACAAGGTCTTGCCAAGTTGCCCAGGTTGGTCTCAAACCCAAAGGCTCAGGCAATCCACTTGCCTCAGTCTCCCAAAGTGCTGGGATTACAGGCTGAGTCACCGAGCCTGGCCATATATACATATATATATATATATATTTTTTTTTTTTTTTTTTTGAGTTGGCATCTCACTCCTGTCGCCCAGACTGGAGTGCAGTGGCCGCTTCCGGCCACCGCAGCCTCGACCTGCTGGGCTCCGGCAATCCTTCCGCCTCAGCCTTCCGAGTAGCTGGAACTACAGGCGCGCGCTACCATGCCCAACTAATTTTGTTGATTTATTGTAGAGATGAGGTTTTGCCTGCCCAGGCGGGTCTCGAACCGGCGGGCTCAGGCAATTCACTCACCTCAGCCTCCCAAGGCGCGGGATTACAGGCTGAGCCACCGAGCCCGGCTTGGCCATATATTTTTAAGGAACCTGACTTAAAAGCTATCAACCTGCTTTCCAGAAAGGCTGAATCAATTCACATTTTTAGTAGCAGTATATAAAAGCATCCTTCTCTCTAAAGTCCTGCCAGCTTATTAACAACAGGTTCAGAAATCTAATAAAAGTAGAAGGATAAAATTAGAAAATTATCATTTGGCAAACATCTCAGTAACTGATTCAAGCAAGACAATCCAGTGAATGCTAAACCTAGTGGATTAAGGTTTGAGAAAAGATGGACTATGTACATATTCTCAAAGTGTCTTGCCACAAAATATTAATTACAAGGGGAAAATAGTAACTTACACTGGGGAAACCTGGCAGACATCACCTAAAACTAGTTACCAAAGTTAACACTTTGACAGCAACAGGACACATAGGTATCCTGTGCCTCCTGTTATGATGCCCTGAGCAGGATACAACAGCACTTGAACAGTATTCCTGTCAAAAATATATATAACCTGAATCCAATGATGACAAAATGTCAATTAAACCCAAATTGAGGAATGTTCTACAAAACAAATGACCCATACTCTTCAAAAATGCCAAAGTCAGTCAAACAAGTGATTCACGTCTGTAATCCCAGCACTTTGGGAGGCCAAACTGGGAGGATGGCTTGATCCCAGGAGTTCAAGATCAACCTGAATAACATAGTCTCCCTACACAAAATAAAAACTTGGCCGGGCACAGTTGTAGGCACCTGTAATTCCAACTACTCGGGAGGCTGAGGTGGGAGGATCACTTGAGCACAGCAGTTCAAGGCAGCAGGGAGCTATGATCATGCCACTGTACTCTAGCCTCGGCAACAGAGGAAGACCCTGCCTCTAAAAAAAAAAGCCAAAGTCATGAAACACTAGTGAACTATTTCTTGTACAGTAAAACAGACCAAAGAGAAATGACAGCCAAATAGAACATGTGATTAGATCCTGCATAAGAAAATTTTTTTAATTTTGCTATAAAGTACAATAGTGGGACATATGGCAGAATTTAAACAAAGTCTATAGATAAGATGATAATACTTCAAGTCTGGAATTCAGAAGAGAAGTCCAGGATAATACAAATATGCCCAATGTATTTCTGATGCCTATTGCATCTGGAATTGGATCATACTAATAACTTCCAACTGGTAAAAAATTATCAGACTAAAAAAAACTGTAGTATCAACCTTAACTTTTTGATTTTGATAACTGTACTTTTGTTATGTAAGAAAATATCCTTATTTTTAGGAAAAACACAATGAAGTATAAATGAGGTATAAAGGGTCAATATGTCTACAATTTACTCTCAAATGGCTCCAAAAAAATTATAAACACATACACTTAATAAAGAAAGAGAAGAAATATGATAAAACATAGTAAAATGTTAACATTTGGGGGCAACTGAGTGAAGGGTAAAGGGAAATTATTTGTACTGTTTTTACAACTTTCCTCTAAGTCTGAAATCATTTAAAAGTGAAAAGTTTACAGTATGTATAAATTTTTTTCAAGAATTACTGTTTTTCTTCTTTGCTTATTAATAGACAAAACTGTGCTTGACTTTTGTTTATAATTCACTGATCTTTTTGCCCAAAACTGTCATTCACCTATTCAATCAACATTTAAGGTCCTACCATATGCCAGGTACTAAGGAGGCTATTCAAAGGTAGAAGAAAGATAACTCATGGCCTCTTCATTGTAGTGGGTGAGACAGACATAAAAATAAATACTAAGAACTGTGATAAATGTCATAATAATATTCATATGCACAGAAGGTTTGTGTCAGAGGGTGAAGCCCCCAAGTCTGTTAGTAGAGGTCACAGAAGATCTCAGGGCTCAAGACAAGACCAAAAGCAGTCGTTGGGCTAAAAGAGATAAGAAATACATTTCAGAGACAGTATTCTATATGTGGCAAAACCCCACAGATAAAAAATAAACACACACTGTTGCCTTAACTCCTCCTGACACCTATGGATCAGGTAATACTCCTCTCTAGATCATACCTGAGTTCTCAGTCATTGGAGTTTGACAGAAGAGTCATGACAGACTTGCAGAGGGGTGGTAGGCAGCAGGTAGAAGACTGCTGCTCTACTCTAACTAAGAAACGATGATGGCCTAAAATAAGCATAGCAGGGTAAGTGGAGCAGAAGGGATGGGTATAAAATATTTAGAAAGCAAAGCAAACAATAAAGGTTTAGGTATGTACAAGGTGAGGCAGAAAGAGAAGTCTGATTCTCAGGTACCTGTCTTGGGAGACTAGATTGACGATGATGTCATTAACTACAATAAGGAATACGAGAAAGGAGCCAGTTAGAAGAGAAACAATAGAAAATCCGGTTTCAAACAAAATGTGAGGTGTCTGTGGGCAATCCAGGGAAAGACACCAAGTGTTTGGATGTACAGGTTTAAAAGTAGGTTGTATGTCTGACATAGAAACACATGTGATATATGGGTGTCAGTTCAAAACATGAGAACTGCCTAGACAGTCAAGGGAAATAATTAGGACTAAGATAAAGGATGATGGCAGAATACTCTGGAACTCCAAACTTTAAGGGTAGGCAGAAGAAAGTACCATCAAAAATACTGAGCAGGGGCCGGGCTCAGTGGCTCAGCCTGTAATCCCAGCACTTTGCGAGGCCGAGGCAAGTGGATTGCCTGAGTCTGCGGGTTTGAGACCAGCCCGGGTAACTTGGCAAGACCTTGTCTCAAAATAAATAAAAAATTAGCCAGGCATGGTAGTGCATACCTATAGTTCCAACTACTTGGAAGGCTGAGGTGGAAGGATCACCTGAGCACAGCAGGTTGACACTGGGGTGGCCGTGAGCATGCCACTGCACTCTAGCCTAGGCGATGGAGTAAGACTCCAACTCAAAAAAAAACCAACAACAGCAATGAGAAAGGGCACAAGGTGGTACCAAAGGAAGCACCAGGCCAGGGTCAGAATAACAGCTACAATCCTCCCTGATTCAAAACTTTATTCTGTTCAAGAGCCCAAACATCTCCACTCAGTCTTTCGACCTTGTCTCCTCCTTTGTTGAGATCAAGTCATCCTGATCCAAACTACCTCATCTGCTCTGTGTTTCACCTTGAGTATCTCCATCTTCACCCACAACCCCCCTTATTCGTGCCTAGGAAGAAAATACCCCTTTACTTTTTAAGGATTGAGCACAATCAACCATCAGGAAAAGACTCACTGATCCCCTCCCTGACCTCCCACTTACTCCTTAACCCACTCACTCTGGCTTCTGCCCCTCCTGCTACTGAAATTGCAAGGTCTTTCCTCCATACTTCTTTGCTTTTGAGAGTCTACTCATCCTTTCAACTCAAATCTCTCACCTCCTCTGTGGCACCATTCTGATCTAGCCCAAGGCAGTGTAAGCGGCTTCCTCTTACGCTTTTCCCAATACCTCATTTATACTTCATTTTGAACACAGAAAATACTCCTACATAAACTGACCAAGGCTAAATTAATACAAAAGGCTCACTAAATGGTGAGATTTTTGAAGGCCAGAGCTTGGTCTTATTCTTCTCTGTGGTTCATCAGTCCCTCCCATACTGTTTTTGCTACATAAGTTCTATAAATCTTTATTTAAATAGTATCAAGAACTAGAATATACTCCTGTTGTATCTACCACTCAAGCCAATCATGGTGCAAGTTATCTGGTAGGTACACAAAACACCTGTAATTGATTATTTTATTGCAAGAGAGGGGTCACCTAAACGTTGGGTTACCAATAACTGAAAACTGGAAACAATGACCAGAAATATTAAAATAGTTTCCATGTACTGAGGGCTTACTATAATGGGATGTTTGACATACCTGATCTCACACAATCTTGCTATCAACACTACAAGTTAGTGACTATTATTCTTGTACTTCACATAAAGAAACTAAAATTCAAAGCAACTGGGTAAGCTGGCAAGCAACAGTCTATCCATGTCTAACACAAAGCCCCATGCTTTTCTCCCTTGGGCTAACACAACTACCAAGGTGTCAACTTCTAGAGAACTAGCCTGGACTCTTATTTCAGTTATCCTTTTTCATGGAAGTATATCGCCTCAAAAAGTTAGTAAGTGGGGCAACTTGACAGTCACATGAGAAAGAATAGAGCTGGACCCTTACCTTATACCATACAAAAAATTAACTCAAAATGGATGAAAAATCTAAATATAAGAGCTAAAACTACAAAGTTCTTAAAAGAAAATATAGGAGTAGGCCGCAGGCCAAGCACGGTGGCTCATGCCTATAATCCCAGCAATTTGGGAGGCTGAAGTGAGAGGACTGCCTGAGCCCACGGGTTCGAGACCAGCCTGGGCAACTTGGCAAGACCTCATCTCTACAATAAATTTTTTAAAAATTAGCTGGGCGTGGTGGCATGTGCCTGTAGTTCCAGCCTCTTTAAAGGCTGTGGCGGAAGGATCATATGAGCCCAGAAGGTTGTGCCTACAGTGGCCATGCGCATGCCACTGCACTCCAGCCTGGGTGACAATGAGACTCCGAGTCGAAAAAAAAAGAAAAAGAAAATATAGGAGTAAATCTTTGACTTTGGATTTGATAAGGCGTTCTTAGGTATGACAATAAAAACATAAGCAACAAAAAAAAATAGATAAACTGGTCTTTAACAAAATTAAGAACTTTGTGTTTAAAAGGGCGTTATCAGGAAAGTTATATGGCAACCTACAAAATGTGACAAAATATTGGCAAATCACACATTTGATAAGGGTCTAGTATCCAACATACATAAATTTTCCTGCAACTCAACAACAAAAAGCAAACAATATAATTTTTAAATGGGCAAAGGGCTTGAATAGACATTTTTCCAAAGATGATATACAAATAGCCAACAAGCACATGAAAAGCTCAACATCATGTCAGTCACCAAATGCAAAGCAAAACCATAATGAAGTACCACTTCATAACCACTAGGATGGCTAGAATCAAAAAGTCAGACAATAACAAGTGTTGGTGAGGATGCAGAAAAACTGGAACCCTCCGACAGTGCTGACAGAAATATAAAATGGTGCAGTCCCTTTGGAAAGCAGTCTGGAAGTTCCCCAAATAATTAAACACAAAGTTACTATATGACCCAAAAATTCTACTCTTAGGTATATACCTAAGAGAAATGGAAAAAAACTTATACAAGAATGTTTATAGTAGTATTATTAATAATAGCCAAAAGGTGGAAACAACCCAAATGTTTATTAATAAATGAATAAGCAACGTGTGATATATCCAGACAATGAAATATTATTCCACCATAAAAAAGAATAAAGTATGATACATGCTATATACCATGAATGAACCTTGAAAACATCATGCTATGGAAAGCCAGTCACAAAAAAATCACGTATTATGTGATTCCATCCATAAGAAAGTCTAGACTGGGGAATCTATAGAAACAGGAAGTAGAAAAGTAGTTGCTTTGAGCTGGGTGGGATGGGGAGTTTGGAGGGTGCCTGGAGGAGACCAAGTAGGAGCTATTGAGACAGAAGCTGGAGAAGTACATTCTCAGCAGAACAAACAGTAGAAAAGCACATGGCATATTTGAGAAATAAAGAGTAGCTTGGAAGAGAGTACGTGAGAGAGGAGCTGGAATGTAGTAGAGGGGCTGAAAAAAACCAAATCATGAGAGTCATGTATCCTTCCAAGGGGTTTAAGAGTCAATCTTGGACAAAGGAGAACACTAGTAAATCGTTAAGAACATAACATGGTCATAACTGTATATCAGAATAAGTATGGTGGCATTGTGGAAAATAACTGAACAGGAGAAAGCTCACTGGTAAAGATCAAAGTAAAGAAGGTACTGGAAAAGCCCAGCTGAGACTGGCCCGAACTGTGTCTGTGACAGCAGAATAAAGAAGAAAAGTGCAGTGTGCAACCAGTTCTATAGGAATTTTGAGGCAAAAATCACAAAGTGTGGTTCCAGTTTGAATGAAGAGGGCAGTAGTGCCACTATTTCTAGGAGAAATGCAGGAGCAACTGGTCTAAGAAAGGAATGCTGAGTGTAAGATGCCTATAGGACTCTAAGGAGATTCCAGTAGACAGACGAAGTCACGGAATGAAACTGGAATGAAACTGGAGCCAGAAGAAAAGTGGGGGCTAGCAGGGTAATTTAGTTCTAAAAATCATGGCAGTGAAAAATACTGATAAGACTAGGTAGAGTCACAATTCTCACCTTAGCTTGCATCACAATCACTTAGGGGGCTTGTTAAAAACAGGTTGCTGGCCCAGCCCTCAAAAGTTTCTCATTTACTAAGTCTGGGGTTTGCATATTAACCAGTTCCCAGGTGACACTGATACATTAATAACCACTGAGGTACAGCAAAAAGGAGAGAAGCCCCAGGAAGAACTATGAAGACTACAGAATAGTTCCATAACCCTTCAAACACAGTGGAGAGACAAGCTAAGCTCCAAATCAGCCCAAAGTGCAATAAAAGGAACAACACTATGCAGAGTTTTACTTTATTTTGCTGCCTGTTGATGAAGAGTTACATGCAAATATCTTTTTTTTTTTTGAGTTGGAGTCTCACTCTATCACCCAGGCTGGAATGCAGCAGCATGATCACAGCTCACTGCTGCCCAACCTCCTTTGCTCAGGCGATCCTCTGGCCTCAGTCTCCTGAGTGGCTGGGACAATAGGCACACACTACCACGTCCGGCTGATGTTTTTAATTTTTTATAGAGATGGAGTGCCACTATGTTGCCTAGACTGGTCTTGAGACCTCTTGGGCTCAAGTGAGCCTCCCACCTTAGCCTCCCAAAGTGCTGAAATTACAGGCATGAGCCACCGCGCCCGGCCTCATGGAAATATCTTAAAAGCAAGTATCAAGAAAACATTCAGCCAGGCTCGGTGGCTCAGCCTGTAATACCGCGCCTTGGGAGGCTGAGGTGAGTGGATTGCCTGAGCCCGCGGGTTCGAGACCCGCCTGGGCAACTTGGCGAGACCTCATCTCTACAATAAATCAAAAAATTAGCCGGGTGTGGTAGCACGTGCCTGTAGTTCCAGCTACTTGGAAGGCTGAGGCAGAAGGATCACCGGAGCCCAGCAGGTCGAGGCTGCGGTGGCCGGGAGCGGCCACTGCACTCCAGTCTGGGCATCATAGTGAGACTCCAACTCAAAAAAAAAAAAAAAAGTAAATTGTAACATTTATGTTATATGTTTTTAAATTTATTTTAATGTGAGAAAAAAGGACTCAACCCAAGTCCACTTTTAAAAAACACTATGCTGCTTCATGGGTAGTGCAGGTACCTTATTTTATAATAGATTATTTCCAATTCATCCCTCTTATCCCATAAAATATTACTGTCATTCATTTCACTTATCCAGAAGCTATAATCATCCACTATATTGTTGCTATTATTATTATTGTGTACAAACTATTATCTATTATATCAGTTAAGAATATGGAAAATAAGCCGGGCTCAGTGGCTCAGCCTGTAATCCCGCACTTTGGGAGGCTGAGGTGAATAGATTGCCTGAGTCCGCAGGTTCAAGACCCACCTGGGCAACTTGGTGAGACCTCATCTCCACAATAATTCAAAAAATTAGACGGGCGTGGTAGCGCACGCCTGTGGTTCCAGCTACTTGGAAGACTGAGGCGGAGGGATCGCTGGAGCCCAGCAGGTCGAGGCTACAGTGGCCGGGAGTGGCCACTGCACTCCAGTCTGGGCGACAGAGTGAGACTCCAACACACACACACACACACACACACACACACAAAAAAAGAATAAGGAAAATAAAATAGCTTACTTAACTTGCATTTACTTTTTCTCTAATGTTATTCTTTTTCTATGTAGGCCCAAGTTTGTGAACTATATCATTTTCTTTCTCTCTGAAAAAAAAATATTTTAACATTCCTTACAAGGCAGATCTATGGATAACAATATATCTCAACTTTTATTTCGCTGAGAAAATTTTATTTTCTTCTTGTATTTTTCTACACTTGAAGAATAATTTTACTGGATATAGAATTATTATTTTTTTATTTCAACACTTTAAATATTTCATTCCACTCTCTTCTTGCCTGCTGGTTTCTGAAGAAGAATCAAATGTAATTTTTATCCTTGTTCCTCTGTAGGAAAAGTGTTTTTCCTCCTCTGGTTTCTTTTACAATTTTCTTTATCTCTTTTATTTTCAGCAGTTTGCACATGACATTCCTAGATGTTACTTTGGTATTTATTATTTTTTGTATTCTCTAAGCTTCCTGAATCTGTGGTTTGGTGTGATCATTTATTTTTAAAATTTTTCAACCATTAGTACTTCAAATATGTTTATTGTTTCTCTTTCATCTCCTTGTGGCATATCCATTTTTGTATGCTATACTGTTTCTAATTATCCTACAGCTTTTGGATATCTTGTTTTAAATTCTTTTAAATACTTTTTTTTTCTATTCAGATTGGGAAGTTTCTATTGATATATCCTCAAGCTCATAAACTTTTATCTTGGGCATATTCAGTCTGTTGATGAACATATCAAAGTTTTTTTTATGCCACAGTGTTTTCGATTTCAGGAATTTTCTGTGTGTTTGTTTGAGCAGTTAAGGCTCACAGCAAAGTTGATCAGAATGTACAGAGAGTTTCCAGATACCCCCTGCCCCCACATATGCACAACCCTTCTCCACCTGCTCTGCAACAGAGTGGTACATTTATTACAATAGATGAACCAATACAGACATGTTACCAACAAAAATCTATAGTTTACATTAGAGCTCACTCTTGGTGTTGTAGTTCCATAGGTTTTAACAAATGTATAAGTGCATGCATGCATTCACCATTATAATATACAGAATAGTTTCATTGCCTTAAAAATCCCCTGTATTCCACCTCTTCATCCCTCTCTCCCTCCAAATACCTGACAACCACTGATTTTTTACTGTCTCCACAGATTTATCTTTTCTAGAATGTCATATAGTTGGAATTACAAAGTATGCAGTATTGTCAGATTGGCTTATTTCATTTAGTGATATATATTGAAGGTTCTTCCTTGTACTTTCAGGCTTGATAACTCATTCCTTTTTAATGTTGAATAATATTAGCTTGTCTGGATATACAATGGTCTATTTATTTGCTTAATTGATAAATATCTTGGAGGCTTCTAAATATTGGCAATTATGAATAAACCTGCTAAAAACTTCCATATTCAGGCTTTTATGTGGACATAAGTTTTCAATTCTTAGATAAATACCAGGAAGCATAATTGCTGGATTTTGCAGTAAAGTTTAGTTTTATAAGAACTCTCCAAACTATCTTCCAAAATGTCTGTACTATTTTACATCCCCACCAGCAATTGCTCCACATCCTTGTCTGCATTTGATATTGTCAATATTTTGAATTTTAGTTATTCTAATAGGTCTGTAGTGGTATGTAATTGTTGTTTTAATTGTCACTTTAATTACCTATGACGTTGAGCATATTTTTGTATGCTTATTTGCCATCTGTATATCTTCTTTGCTGATATCTTTTTTCAGTTATTTTGCCTATTTTTAATTAGGTTGTTCATTATCTTATCAATGAGTTTTAAGAATTAGTTGTACATTTTGGAGAAGATGCCTTTATCAGATATATTTTTTACAATTTTTTTTCCAGTTTGTAATATTTTGCTTTAATTTTTTCTTAGTGTTCTTGCATGTTTTTCACTTTTTCCATTGAAGGCCTTAGCGTATTAATCATAATGATTCAAATATTTCCAGTCAAATAATTTCAAAATCTCAGCCATACCTGAGTGGTTATTATGTTTACTTTCTCTCTTCAAATTGTGTTTTTTCCTGTGAATGAATAACTTGTAATTTTTTGTTGAAATCTAGTAATGATGCATTAGGTAAAAGAAACTACATTAAATAAGCTTTTAGTTTGAGGTTTTATGTTTATCTGGCTAAGAGTAAAGCTGTTTTTACTATTTGCCATAGCTGGAGGTGTCAGAGGCTAAACTTTCCTCTGGTGTCCTTGGTTCTCCCAGACACACCCCATCTTTGAATTTTCTTAGAGACTTCTTCTTTTTTTAACATATTTTTTATTTTAAAATTGTGGGGTACAGTTAAGGGTTAGGTATACAAATATGCATTGTGCAGGTACCCTTGTTGATGAGGTGTGCCCCCCCATCCCCAGACAGATATTGACTACCATTAATCCCACCTCCCTTCCCCTTCCTACCCCCCCATAGTTTCCTGCCACTGTCAATCCTTTTCTTATAGTATTACAATAGTTGTTCAAGGTCCACTTATGAATGAGAACATGTGATACTCAGATTTTGTTTCTGTGAGAGATCACTGAGTATTATAAACTCCAATTCCATCCATGTTGCTGTGAAATTCATGATTTTGTTCTTTTTTATGGCTGCGTAATATTCCATTGTGTATATGTACCACATTTTTTTTAATCCAGTCCTCTTTTGATGGACAGCATGGTTGGTTCCGTGATCTTGCTATTGTGAACAATGCTGCGATATACATATGTGTGCAGGTATCTTTTTTATAGAGTGATTTGAGTTCTTCAGGATATATTCCCAGCAGGGAGATTGAGGGTCATATGGAAGGTCAATTTTTAGAGCTTTTAGGAATCACCACACTGATTTCCACAGAGGTTGCACTAGTTTACACTCCCACCAACAGTGTAGAAGTGTTCCCTTTTCACCACATCCTCTCCAGCATCTGTTATTTTTTGAGTTATTGATAATTGCCATTCTGACTGGAGTTAGGTGAGGTTGAACATTTCTTCATGTGTCTGTTGGCCACTTGTATGTCTTCTTTTGAGACGTGTCTGTTCATATCTTTTGCCCACTTTGCAATGGGGTTGTTTGTATTTTTCTTTTCAGCACGTTTGAGTTCCTCCTTCTTAAATAGCATCTGAGTCTTGCAGTTCTTTCCTTTGTAATCTCCTGTTATCATATAGGAGTCCTATTGGTGTGATTAAGAGTTAGGGAAAAGGAAATGACTTATAATCCTATGATTATGTCTCCTTCTTTTAGTGAGCTTGTGTCCCTGGACTGTTACCTTCACAGGTGCTTCTTAATTCCCTCACTTCTACCTAGATAAAACAGAAAAACCAGGTGAAACTAAAACTAAATATTTATCTTCTCCCATGTTGGTTGGCCCCTGGTTGTAACCTACCTTGGTCAGGCTCTGGTAAAATACTTTTTTTGAGAGCAGGCTTTTTCAAAAACAGAATGTTCTGGGCAGATATCAAAATGGTTACTTTTTCCCTCTTCCTGGCCAAAGCATAAAGCCATTACTTTGATCTTAACCTTGAGCACCAAGTAGGGTTCCTTGTAGTAAAACTCACAGAAGTGTGGGGACCCCCTAAGACTGGTTCCCTAGGAGTTTTAATCTCTCAAGCTAGTCCATGCTCAATATCCAGCAATTTGTCAATTATCCTTTAAGAGTTCCTACCAGGATCCAGCAGCAACTTTTGCTTCCAGGAAGCTGAGATTATCTGTACCCGCCTGCTTCTCCAGTTTTGGGGGGAGTGATTTGCCCCATGACCTTAATTCTCCAATAGATCTAAGAAAAATTGTTGACTTTCTGTAGTTTCAGCTTTTTTCAGGTTGTGAGGAAAGATGTGACAACTTCCAATCTTCTCAGACTGATTCATTTGTTTCTGTTAATTTGAGAGGCAATAGAGAAAGAGAGAGCAAGTAAGCAGACAAGAATGTATTAAAACATTTCCCAAAAGTTTTACAAAGATGCAATAGAGTTAGAGGAAGTAAAACAAACTCAAAACAAAAACTTGATTGAGATGTTAAAATACAGAGAAAATCATAGTTTCTTGTTTCCTCCCAAACTGGTAGCTTAGTCTGAATCACTTGTTAACCTTTTATTCATTCATTTATTCAACTAACTTTTACTGAGTGACTATTATATGATGAGCAGTTCTTGGCTATAGAGGAAATGTGGAACTCACAGTCTGGTGGTTGAGGTAGCTACATTAATAACAATCATAAGGGACAGGCAGCATAAACTTGTGTATTCTGGAAGGTCAACAGAAGCGAGGGTCACTGGGCTAGAGCTAACTTACAGAGAAAAGAAAATCATAAAATTTCTTCCTGCTATTACACAGCTCACTGTGGCAGTTCAAGATCCACTAGGAGCATCTCTGATTGGCATTTGTGCACTTTCTCCTTTTGACCACCTGTTTTTCTGTCATTTTTTTTTCTCTGAAGTGGTGCAAAAAGGGTTGGGGATAGCACTTTAGTTTTGTCGTTTTCTTTTTTTTTTAATTTGAATTCATTATAAGTGTTGTCTATGTTTTTCCTCTTTCTTTGAATATTATTTTCCGAAATTTAAAATGTGAATCTGTAGGAAAAGAGCAGTTTTATACACTGCACAGTTTTTTTGCTTTATTGTTCATATTTCTGACATAATCGCCATGCCTTCTTATTATGAAAACCTAACTGATCAGTTTTCCTTTGAATTTGTTTGTCTGATTCATCATAATCAGTTGCCAAAATACATTGTTATACAAATAATTCCTCTTCAAACAAGGTATTTCATTCAACAGCATCTATGGAACAGCTACAGGATGACGAACAATGTGTCAAGCACTTTGAGATATTTTCAAAATAGTACATGCAGCCTCTGTACACAAGTAGCAAAACACAGATACAACCAAGCAGAGATGGCAAAAAAAAAAAAAAAAGATTAGTATAAAGGAAAAAAGCAAATTAGGTCAAACTAATTGGACTGTTAGGCTGACCACAGAACTTCACTTTTTGGGCACCAGTGTCTCATCACAGAGGCAAATGACTATTCAAATTATATCATTCTGCTTCTTCCTAAATTGTTGGGAACAAACTGTCTCCATCTTTTAAGGTTTTTGCTTCAAAAATACAACATAAAGAAAACATCTGTTTTGGAATTAGATTAAAACTTGAATTTTGGTTCTGCCACTTAATAACTCTATGGCTTACTAACTCTATGACCTAGGGTACCTCATTTTTCCTTTTCCAATCTGCAAAATAGAGATAGTAATCACACCTGCTTCATTTGATTGTTTTGCAAATTTAATGGCATTATGAATAAAAAGTGCATGATAAAGTGTATACCAAACAAACATAAGTTATCTTTATTCTGCCCATTTTCATGAGATTCAAAGAAAGCAAGATTCCCCACCCTGATTCTCACTCAGCCCTACTGAATCAGAAAATCTGAGTAATACATCAGCTATTTATATGACTCTGGTCAAATCAACAAATCTCTGCAGGCTTCAGTTTTCTCATCTTACTTACAATGTTATTGGGAAGACTACAGGGCAAGATGAATGAGAATTAAAAAGCTCTCTGCAAAATCATAATTCACAATAGGCATAAAAGGTTTTCTTATTTGTATGCTGAGAAGCTGTTCTGAAATCACAAAGAAGCTATCTGGTTATTGCTATTCTGAAACTACCCTCATTCAGCCTTTCCCTTTCCTAAATTTATTTCCTGATAGAATGTGTCAAACCTTCTGCTGCTACTAATTAAAATTGTCTTATAGCTGAATGAACATATTAGCTGCCCTGTGTGTGTAGGAGGGTGATTGAGGGGTGTGTGGGGGTGGCTGGAAGGTCAATACACTGGTTTAAACACTTCATCTCTTGCAACAGTTTGAATTTCAGGCCATTTTTCCCCCCTAAGGCTCAGGGTAAATTAATTAGACGCTTTTTCTTCAGTGATGTGTGTGTGTGTGTGTGTGTGTGTGTGTGTGTGTGTGTGTGTGTGTTTCTCTATAAATGTATTTCTATTGCAGAAGTTATAGTACCACATTTTGGAAACTAAAGATAAGAACAAAATAACCCACTGCCCTGGCATATCCACTGTCAACATTTTGGCATGCTTCTGTCAAATGCTTTTCTTCTTTATAAAAGTAGAAGGAAAATTCAAAGGAAAGCATAATGTACACCTCAATGAAAAAGATTTCCCTAAAATTAATAGCCATTCAGAAAAAAAATTCTGTTTTTTCCTTCTGCCACCTGCTCTCAGGGTAAAGTTTCTGTTAAGTTCTATGCATCCCTTACAAAAGTGCCTTTCAAAGTGTGCTCTTAGGACTACCTGCATTAAATCACATAGGAGCATGTTTAAAAGGCAATGTACATGCCCCTCCCCAGACCTGCTGAATTAGATAGAACCTCTAGTAATAGTGCTGTCGAAACTAACTACGATTTTAACAGGCTTGCCAGCTGATTCTATACATGCTTATTCTGAAGAATGCCTTAAACTAATTTAATAGAAATTTTTAAAAAATAAGAGACATGGAAAAAATCGAACAGTTGAAGGAGTATGCAATTTAAATTAAACCTTACATATCATTGCCCATATTACCCCTGCTCCTCTCTCCAGATACAATCATGGTTACCATTTCCTAGATATCCTCCTAGAGCCATCCTTTGACAGGTATAAGCATGTATGAACGTATACATAGGAAGATATTTCTTCAGGTGAGATCTTTCCTCGTTCTCATTGCATACTATTAAAATAACTCCAGAGCATAGAAGTATTTCCTCATTTTTTTCCACAAAACCCAACTTCATGAGAATCACCTGACATAGTTGTCAAAAATTACAGATCCCCCACCCTGATTCTCACTCTGGCCTACTAAATTATAAAATTTGATGCTTAGTTTTGATCATCAGCATTTCAGTAATTCCCTGGGTAATTGTAATACATATTTCAGTTAGTCAATCATCCTAGGCACTTTTTAGTACAGTGATTGCCATAAAACAACTACCAAAAATGCTTTTCTTCAACGATATATAATTCTCATATCAAATAATTTACCCATTTAAAGTGTAAAGCTTAGTGGTTTTTAGTATATTCACAATGTTATGCAGACATCACCACTTACTAATTCAAGAAAATGTTCATTACCATTAAAAGAAGCCCCATACCATTAGCAGTGACTGTACATTCTTCCTTACCCCCAGCCTCTGGCAACTACCAATTTCCTTTCTGTCTCTATGAATTTGTCTGTTCTGGACATATCACATAAATAAAATCATTTGATATGCATATGTGGGATTTCATGTCTGCATTTGTTCACTTAGCATATTTTTAAGGTTCATTCTTATTTTACCAAGTACTAGAATTCTATATTTACTTAAGTCCCATTCATTGGAAGACTATTCTTTCCTCTATCGAATTATGTGGACATCCTTGTTGAAAATCAATTACCCACTTTTTAATAGGGCTGTTTATTTTTTCCCTCTTGGCACAATTGAGTTCCTTGTAGATCCTGGATGTTAGGCCTTTGTCAGTTATACAGTTGGCAAATATTTTTACCCCACTATGTGGGTTGTCTCCCCACTCTCTTGATGGTTTCTTATGCTTTGCAGAAGCTTTTCCGTTTCATAAGTTCCTACTTATTCATCTTATCTCTTATGGCATGGGCATCTGGGGTTTTGATAGGGAATTGGCTGCCTATTCCAATTTTCATAAAGTTGTCCCCTGCATTTTCTAAGATTCTCACAGTTTGAGGTTTTATGTTCAGGTATTTGATCCATTTAGAGTTGGTTTTTGTGAATGGTGATAGGTAGGGGTCTTGTTTCATTCTTCTGCATGTGGTCAACCAGTTTTCCCAGTACCATTTACTGAATAGGTTCTCTTCTCCCCAGTGGTTTTTGGTAGAGGTTATGTTGAGGATGAGTTGTTTGAGAACCTCTATTCTGTTTCCTTGGTTTATATGCATATTCTTGTACCAATTTCAGGCTGTTTTGATTGTTGTAGCCTTATAGTAAAGTTTTGTTGTTTTTTTTTTATAATCAGTATTTTTTATTATCGTATTGTGGGGTACAGTTAAGGATTAGGTATACAGTTGTGCTTCATTCAGACACCCTTGGTGACAAGAGGTGTCTCCCCGTCCCCAGACAGATATTGAGTATCATTAATCCCATCCCCCCTCCCTCCCCTCCCCGTAATTTCCCACCACTGTCAGTCATTTTCTTATAGTATTACGTTGGATGTTCAAGGTTCACTATATGAGTGAGAACATGTGATACTCCAATCTTTGTTTCTGTGAGAGGTCACTCAATATTATAGATTCTAGTTCCATTCAAGTTGCTGCGAAATCCATGATTTTGCTCTTTTTTATGGCTGCGTAGTATTCCATCATGTACATGTACCACATTTTTTTAATCCAGTCTTCTTTTGATACTGATTTTAAAATTTAAGTTACTTGTAATAAGAATTCTAAATTTAATGTGAGTGTCCAAACCATGTATATTTCCCACTTCCCATTGTGGTTATGAAATATATTAACAAGTTGGACTGGGTTCAATATACTTGCACAAAAACTCAACAAACAGCAGTCTAAGTTTTCAAAAACATGAGGGTCTAGAGATGGCAATAACATCTTTGCTTTCCTTTCTCAACTCACTCCCCTTCCTTGGGGAACTATTACTCCTTCTACATTGCCTATTGCTCTAGTGTAAGCACAGAGAGATCAGACAGTGTTTGTTATAGATTTAATAAAACTCTCCATTAAAAAGTATAAAAATAAAATATATTCAGCATAGAAACCAAAATAAGCTGTTTTACAACTTTCACAATGTTTGTGTATTATACTACCTGCTGGGTTGTAGCTGACTGGTAGAGGAGGAACACCAGACCCAAACATGGTCAGTCACAGGATCTTGATCCTCTGGCCACAGGTGAATTGATCTCAGGATAGACACCTGACCCAAACCTGAGCAATCAGAATATATCTCTGTTTTGTTTTGTTTTTTCACTCTGATGGTGGAGTTCTAAGTTGTGGATCTTTGAAGACTATCTCTCTCATATGCCATATGGTGAAAACCTACAGTAAGAAGAGATGATAGTCTTGGCAGAGTTCTAGATATTTATACAGCTTTAGTTTTTAATCCTCTCTTCAGTAATGTAGGATCCCTTCAATAAAACAGCAATTTTGCCTGTGCTCATTTGAATTAGATTTCCACGACTTACAGACATAAAACTCCTGAATTATACAAAAAAGTCAACATCAAAGTCTCTCATGTTGTCAGCAAGAGTTTTATTAGTGTCAGCTGTTATATTTAAAGAAATGTTTTTGATTTGCTTTATGGTCAAAAAAAAATCTTAGGTGCAAAAATTTATGCTTTTAGTTTTACTTTAAATGATGAAGGCCGGATGTGGTGGCTCAAGCTTATCATCCCAGCACTTTGGGAGGCTGAGGCAAGAGGACTGCCTGAGCCTGCAGGTTCAAAACCAGCCTGGGCAACATGGTGAGACCTCAACTCTACAATAAATCAAAAAATTATCTGGGTATGGTAGGTAGCATGAGCCTACAGTTCCCGCTACTTGTCAGGCTTAGGCAGAAGGATCGCAAGAGCCCAGCATGTCGAGGCTGCGGTGGCCAGGAGCATGCCACTGCATTCTAGCCTGGGCGACAGAGTGAGACTCCAACTCAAAAAAATTAAAAAATAAATAAATAAATAAAAATAAAAATAAAATAAAAATAAATTTAAAAAAAATTAAAAAATAAAGGATGAAAATACTATTTTTTTTTAGGTACATTACCTAAGAATCACTTAGTTGTAGGGCATTCTGTAGTGTTCATACAGATTACTCTACATGCACAAGATACATAAATAGCTAGGCTTCCTGAAGTTAACCACGAAACAAAGTCAGTGCAGTTTCTCTCTTATTATATTTAATAAAACATAAAATGGCAAAGCAAAACAATAATAATAGTAAGTAAATTGCATTAAACTCATATATTAAATGGAAAAATAAAGGCATGTTACTAGATTAGCAACATTTATCAATGGCTTCTTCAAAGAAAGCACACACAAGCACCACCACCACCACCACCACCACTACCACAACATTTAACTATTATGATTAAAATTCACATTTAATTTTTATATTTGAGTAAAATGACATTATTGTGATATAACCATAACCCTGAAGTTTTGGGGCTTCACAACAGCTTGATGGAAAAAAAGTGTGTTTTGTCAATTCAATTTAAAAGAGGATAGGAATTTTAACATGAGAATAGAGAAAGGAAAAAGGAAGAAGTGGACAAGGGAGACATAAAAGGTATTTTTTTCTGTGGTTCCTAATTTTATTTTTACCCAGATTGATGCTAGATAAAAAACAGATAGTAAGAATATACAGGGCAGCCTGATTCTTATGCTATTAAAGTGACACTGTACCTCACGAGAATTCCTCCTCTGAAACAAAATACATTTTTTCCTTCCTTCCTTACCATTATATTGTCTGATTTTTAGCAAAAATGCCTCTTGCCCCTCCACCATGAACAAAGTAGTCTTACACCTATTTTTAATTGAAATTTTCTCTGTAGGAACTATATATTTTCACCAGCAATGTCCAGACATATCAAAGAATACTAACAGTATAGTGAAGTTTCTCCCAAAACATAAAGCACAAATGTGGTAGGCATCCTCTAAGATGACTGAGATTACTTGATGACCCCGCCTCTGGGTATTTAAGCCTTTGTGTAACCCTTGAGTGGGGATTTAATGAATCCCCTCTGTTGAGTACGATGCGGCAAGGGTCACAGAGTTTACTTCAGAGTTTAAGTTACAAAAAAGACTGTGGCTTCCACTTGGCTGCCTTCTCTTGCTCTCTTGTAACTTGCTTTGAGTGAAGCTAGCTGCCATGCCGTGAGCTGACCTATGGAGAAGTCCATGTGGCAAGTACCTGGCTAATAGCCAGAGAGGACCGACCTGCCAACAGCCACACATGGGTGAGCTTGGCAGTTGATGTTTTCCCAGTAGAGCCCTGAAATGATTTAATTGCAGCCTTGGAAGAGGCCCTGAATCAGAGGCACTTGGATGCTGGATTCCTGATCTACAAACTGTGAGATAATAAATGGCTGATGTTTCAAGGCTCTGAGCTTTGATTATGTAGTAATAGATAACTAATATAAAAAGCAATAAATTTGTTCTCTGGTTATAAAGCATTATGATCAACATATAAATTTTCAACGCTGAAAAATGCAAATCAACCTAAGTAGACTGAATAATTGCTAGAATGAAAGGAATCAATCTAGCAAATGTATATAACTATGTCTATATCTCTACATCTGTTTCTACACCTATATTTGTATCTATATCATCTCTCTGAGTGGGATGGTTAGCCATGGAAAAAGGTCATCATTGCTATGGAACAGAAAAACCAAGTATTGTATCTTGATTCCAGTAAATAGCAACATGACTTAATCAATTGCACTAATTTTGAGTCTGTGTTCATCAAGCAATTTTCTGATTATGATGTATTTTATGGGCCATTCATATAGCCTGACATTCTTGACTTTGCAATTGCTATTACTTAAAATATACCAGTGTATTTTCATTAAGATAAATGAAATGGCCACTTGCTATGTAGTCCTATTTACAGTAGTAAATAAGCTGGTTATATGTACACTAGCACAGAGAAGCTGTATCCTGGCCCATGCGACAACAGTATTTCTCATGTTGGTGACAAAATCAAGCTTTTCAGGCAAATATTTCATCACAGTAAATCTACAAGTTAATGAATCCCACTTTCTGAAATCTCACAGGTAGTAGCAGCCTACTAGTCTTCTCTCTAGATGGATGCTTTTGCGCTTGATAGCTGTCTTTTAATTAAGCATGTACATACTTCTCCTACTAAAAAATGAAAATAATCTTGAAATCTCATTTTGGAGGCAGCCTAATAATCTTTAACAGCTCTATATTGAGGTAATATCAGAAAATTCATCTATTTTAAGCACATAATTTGATTTTACATAATACTATCATGTATTATGTATGCTATACATAATACAATTTTTAAATTCTCTCATAACCCCTCAAATTGCCTTGTGCATATTTACAGTCACTCCCCATGCCTACCTCAAGCATAGATCTGCTTTCTATACCTGCAGGCCTGCTTTTTTTAAAACTTCAATATAAATGGAATAACATAATATGGAGTCTTTTGTATCTAGCATCTTTTCTATAGCACAATAATCTTAATATTCATTGAGGTTGGTGCATGTATCAGTAGTTCATTCCATTTATTGCTGGGTAGTATTCCATCATATAGGTATACCACATTTACTTAACCATTCACAATTTGATGGCCATTTTTTGTTTATTCCACTTATATACAAGATTTTGTGCAGACATGTTTAGCTAGCTAGAAATGTAGTCACTGGGGTTAAATGGTAAGAAACTACAAAACTAAAGAAGTCAGGAAGGTGACGGCCAAACCAGGTGGACTATGCAAGTCCCAGTGAGAGTGAGTGAGTGTATGAAAAATTTTGTGTACAAAATTTTTTTGTGTACAAGCTGATGAGTGAGTGGGCATGTGAGTGGCTGACTGAGTGACGGATAGGGAGCTATCGGCCAGGGCTCTCCTGGTACAGTGGCTGGTGCTACAGCTGCTGTGATCGGACCCTTGCGATTCCTGGAATGCAGAAACCAATATGCCATTTTTTTAAATCAACAAAACCATTCCTGGGAAGAAAATGCTGGGAGAGACTGACTAAGTGGGGGTTAATGAGCAAGTGGCTTGGGCCCTGGTGCAGCAGCTGGTGCTGCAGGTTCTCTGCTTGGCTCCTGTCTCTTCCCAGGTTGCAGAAACTGAGCACCATTTTTTTTAAATGGGAAAAAGCTTTTCTGTGAAGAAGTGGCCAGGAGAGACTACCGCCCCAGGCTCTGCCTCACCACTGCAACAGGAGAGACTGCTGGCTCCAGGCTTTGCCTCACCACTTCAGCACCTGGCCAGGCACTGGCAGCAGGGGCTGCAGAGGGAGCCCAGAGGCAGAGTCCCACCGAAGAGGACAAGAGAGGTACCCTACCCACCATCTTGAAGGTGGAGCAGAAAAGTGCTCCAACTTGCTCACGATGGAGCAACAGACGTGATCTCTGTGACTGGCGAACAACTACTCAAGGGTTGATTGTGACCCAGAGGGAGTATTCTGAAAGAACAAACTTCAGAGGAACCTGATGAGTGCTGTGTCCCAGGAGCCCCTTCCCCTACCCTGATCCAGTCATGGGAAAAAGTGTGAGGCTAGAAAAGGATGAGGAAGAACTCCAAAGAGATCAGTGGTAAGTCCAGGGCTGACTCAAACCCCCTCTTCCCCAGCAATCCTCTGAATGTCAGACCCACAGAGCTAGGCCACAATAGAGAGGGACAAACCAAGGTGGACCCTGGA
>CAUYQG010074634.1:0-12312 GCA_963574415.1 Tarsius wallacei
GACAGTTGAGAGAGATTTTTTATTAATTCCTGACCTATTGCCTGTGTTACAATATAATTCTTTTCTTCTTCGTCTTTAAATGTCAAACAATTATGACCCTTCATATGACAACTTGTCTATTTAAAGGTTGTTATTAGCCCCAAGAGTTACCGTCTGTAAACGTCCATATTCCGAATCCCTCTTCCCTAGGTCCTCTTGAATAGTTTGTTTCCTGTCAGTCATCTCCAGAGTTGCCAGATGTTTAAGTTGTGATTCTCAGATTGAAACAGACACCACCGTAAAGCTCTCTGACCAGCATGGAGTGTGACAGTGGAGATGATTTTATGCTTCTCTGCTCTTTTCCTATGTGTCCTGCCCCGTCTTATCTTAAGGGCATGTTTGGCTTTTGTTTGTGTCTGTCTTGTTTTATTCAGAAGCATTATTCCAGCACTTATTTTTGCGTCCCTAACTGTCACAAGCACTTGTGTTGCTGGACATTTCACTGCAATTTGTCCCGCTGCAGGGCCCGTTATTCCCTGTCTAAACTGGAATACAGCAGTTTAATTTGGGCCAACCTTGTGCAAGGTTCATGCATCTCGCTGGGCTCTGAGTTTTTGGAGTATCTGAGAGATTCAGTCTGGAAAGTAAACATCAAGCCCTGACTGTCACCAAACAGTTGAATCCAATTAGTCCCACCTGCCCCCGGTTGTTTACCTAATGAAAGATTCAGCTCCCAGCTGTGTCCAGAGACCATGCACACTCGCCCTTCCTAACTGTTCCAGAGAAGAAGCAGGGCATGTCAGGGCCATTTGACACCAGCAGATGTTTTCTGAATAAAGCATACTCAGCTGTGTCTTGAGGGTGGACTTGCCTCTTGGCAGCCTCATCACCTATACCAAGAACACACCTAGTTTCCTCTTCCTTCTGGGAACAGGCACAGTCGTTACCCAGATGGCTCTGTCTGTGGCCCATTTAGCTGTGAATTAATGAGTAGATTATGGTTCTGGTGGGGATGATAAACCCATCCCCTCTTATGGAATAGCTGTTGGAGAAGTAGCTCGCTGTTTTTGAGGCTGTTTGGATGTCCTGGAATTTTTTAACCCACTTTTATCTGGTTTATCACAAAATCAAAAGCTAATAAATGCACCTGGTCAGGGTGGAAACTTTCCACTTGAATGAAACATTTTCTTTAGGGTAATTTTATGTAGCTAATCATTGTCAGTATTTCAGATTAGAATATTTGGGATTGCTTTCGAGATTGATTTCATTCCAATATAAATTAATATATTTGTTGTTGAGGGCAGTATGTAGTAGCATTTTTAGTTAATTTGGATTCTTTAATAAAGTGAGAGCTATAAGTATGAATTGTTGAATTAATCCAGTCTTTTAAAAACGTGTAAGTGAATAATGTGGGTACCTATATTGTAGTGTTCTACTAACCTAATTTTTTTAAATTCCAGCTAGTGCTAAAATGGAGATTCCAGTCTCCCAAAGTGTACAACACCATCTCACACCTATGGACCCAAACTGAATCCAGGCCAACCGGGTCCAGCTGGTGAAGGTTCAAAGCCTTAGATACCAGGAAATGAGTTGGGCTTGGGCTTTTCACTCTGTGGAAAAGTTAGCCTGTAGTGTGGGTCTTAGAGGAAGTGAGCGCCCCTCAGCCAAAATTCTTTCTAGATATGAACACTGAGATTTAAATTTTATACAATTTCCTTATGTCACAAAATGCTATTCTTTGTTGTTATTGAGTTGGAGTCTCACTCTGTCCCCTGGGCAGGAGTGCAGTGACACACTCACAGCCACCCCAATGTCAACCTGCTAGACTCCAGCTATCCTTCCGCCTCAGCCTTCCAATTAGCCGGAACTACCAGGTGCGCGCTACCACGCCCAGCTAATTTTTTATGTATTGTGGAGGTGAGGTCTCGCCAAGTTGCCCAGGCTGGTCTGGAACCCGTTGGCTCAGACAATCCACTCAGCTTGGCCTCCCAAAGTGCTGGGATTACAGGCTGAGCCACTGAGCCTGGCCTTTTTTTAGTTTTTTAAAAAACATTAAATAATGTCAACACCATTGTTCGCTTAGAGGACATTCAAAGACAGTTGATGGGCAGATTTGGCCCCCAGGTCACAGTTGGTCCATACTGCTATGGGAGACTGTATGCTAATTGTGAGACTGTAGATGATAAGTATAAAAGATGGAGCTTTGTTTGTTTTGTTTCCAAGGGGAAAAATCATTGTTGGCTGACATATGAACAGATTTTTCACAGATAAAGTTTTGGGGGCAACTGTCAAGTAATAGGCCACCTAGGAATGAATACGTGGGATGAAAGGGGAGATTTACAGGTAATCATGCCCTGGTTTATTTGTCTTGTGAGTCAGAACTTTTTAATGCTTTTATTTAGAACATTTTTTCCAGAGGGGACACACCTGTATTCATTATTCTGCTTTGTATTGAATTCAGGGGGCATGGTGAAGGATATGGCCCGGAAAGATCTGCGTTTAGCTAAATGACAAGTGACTTGATAGCTCATCTAAGTTGTTTCGTGTAGAAAAGAAAAGGGAAACTACTAAAGTGGTCTTCATTTAACAAGTTGTCTGTACTCTTAAGACTAAAGAGGGCTTGTTTTTATCTCCAGTTCAGTTATCATACACCTTCCAAACACCAGATGTTATGCTAGACATGGGGGACAGAAAACTAGTAAGAAACAGGCCCCCTTAGAGAGCTCACCATCCATTGTGCGATCCCATCACGTAGAGACGTGCCTAGGACCCATGAGAGGAGAGGTGGGCAAGGCAGGGAAGTCGTCCTTGATCACACATTCGAGTCATGTGGAAACTTCAGAAAATGATGCTGCCTGTCTCTCACCTCCCACAAACTCTGATGTACTTGGTCTTGGGTGTGGCCTGGACATCTGGCTTGTGAAATATCTCCTCCAGGTGAATCCAATGTGCAGTCAAAGTTGACCTGTTGCATAAGGCAATGTGACACAAAAGAGAGGCCTTGGTTATACCAGGGAGCAGGGTGTCATGCTTGGTGAGCAGAAGCAAACAAGAAGGGTGGAAAAGGCATCCTGGGCTGAGAGGACGCACTGAGGCAGGAGACACTGTATTCCCTCTCGAAAACCCTAGGACACTCATCATGGATGGTGTGTTCAACCATCACAGGCTGGGGCTCAGCTAGGAGTCGCGACCAGAGACACAGCAGGAAAGTAACAACCGGAAAAGAAGCTGCAAAGACAGGTGTCCACGCCTCACTGAGTCTGGTCTTGGTCTTACCTGGAATTAGGAGTCACTGAAGAGTTCTAAGAAGGGGAATAACATGATCGTGTCTGTAGGTTAGAAAAAAGACTCTTCTAACTGCTGTGGTGAGCTGGACTGATGGTCTTGTACCTAAAAGCAAGACCCCCAGTTGCAAGGTTATTCCAAGTCCAAGTGAAAAATGATGAAAGTTTAAGTATAGGTTAACAGCAGTGAACCTGGAGAGGAAATGACTGATTTATTAAGGATGTAGAATTGGCAGGATGTGGTGACTGTAGTTGATGAGGGTGACTCTGTGTGTTCCTGACTCGAATAATGGTATGGCTCGAATAGGGAACACTAGATGTTTAGTAGTGGGGAGAGAGGGTTGGATAATGAGTTCCTTTCGATTCATTTTAACTTGAACTTTCAAGTAAAGCTCTCCAGTAAGCCTTTGTGTATGACGGTCCAAGAGAGGGCTGCCCTGAAAATAATTGTCATTGGAATGCAGGTGAGTCAAGTCTGGCAAGAAGATGAGATTGCTCAAATGAGGAATGTGGAATCCTGTGGAACACTACATGGGCAGTATGGACAGAGAAAAAGAGCCACCAGCGTTGGCTAGGAAAAGTCAGGATGGCAGGAGTAGAGCCAGTAGAAAATGCTATGGAAAGCAGAGGAGTAATGCTTTAAGAAGAGAGGAGATGGTCAGAGTGTGAAGACTAAAACATGTCCATGGGTTGGTGGAGCAATTCCCTGGAATGGTGGTTCTAGAAACCTGATTGCAACTGGTTGAAGTCTGGATTTTAACTTCCTGTCAAAAGTATGGAGTATTTAAATTTAAGGAGCTTTTTTTTTGCTCCTGACCTATAAAAATTTGGGGTAAAAATCTATAACTTTAAAAATACTTTAAATATGTAACCAAACTCAAAAGGATGAAAGAGAATTCTTCAGATGCCATGAATGAAGGCAGAATTAAAAACCATAGAAACGAGTAAAGGTAGAGCTAAGTGGCCTGCAAAGGCATCGGGACCATACCTAGAGGTCAAGTAGGGGCCAGCACTGTGACACCTGCCAGGCAGGGAGAAAGCTTTGTCTGTGCAGAAGTCATTCAAGGGCCTATTTCATCTATGAATGGAGAAGAAAAATCTGGGTTTAAGAATGAGCCACGCAACGTGGAACAGAAAAGCAGCCCCTAAAAGAAATCAGAATCCCACACACGTGATATATGCAAGTAAGGGCCTTCATTTGCACTGCCTGTGTCAGAAGAAGTAGCTTTAAGCTGAAAAAAACGAAAAAGAAAAACATGTTTGGAACCAATGAAACTCATAGAAGACTCGGTGAATGTGGTGTTTCTGGAGAGGACGAGTCCCATCCAAGTGGAGCTTCCAGACCCAAATGGCAGCCCCTATGAAGAAATGCATTGTCATTAGAAAAGAATTCAAATGCAATGAACAGGACACTTGACATCCAAATAGCTACAAGGAGTATAAAGCTACATAAAAGGAACTTTAAAGTCATGTTCAATATTCAAGGAGATAAAAGAAAGAACGGATTCCAGAACAATACATTGTGGGGGGAAAGCCAGTGAATTTGCAAAAGAACCAAATAGAAAATTTAGGAATGAAAAATAACTGAAAATTTTCCAAAAAACAGTATATAAGACCAGATGTGGTAGCTCATTCCTGTAACCCCAACACTTTGGGAGGCTGAGGAATGAAGATTACTGGAGCCCGGGAGTTCAGGACCAGCCTAGGCAACATAGTGAGACCTCATCTCTACAAAAAAATCAAAACTTTAGCCAGGGGTGGTGGTGCACACCTATAGTCCCAGCTGCTCTGGAGGCTGAGGCAGAAGGATTGCCTGAGCCCAGCAGATTGAGGCTGTGGTGAGCTGTGATCGTGCCACTGCACTACAGCTTAGGTGACAGAGTAAGACTACTATTCAAAAAAATAAAAGCAGTAGACAAGTTAAATCATAGAGTAGATCTTGGAGAAAGGTTTTGTGAGCGGAATAAGTGAATGAGAAGTGAGTTCGTGAAGTTACTCAGTGCAGGCTGCTCCCTTGATGAGTGCTTTTGAAGGAGAGAGAGGAGTTGTGTTACAAAGGAATGATGGATCAAGGAAGAAACTCGTTCATTCATCATTTAAAAAAAAAACTGTAGAGATTTGGGGGACATATTGTGGAGAGAAGACACTAAAAATACAGGAATGAGGGGAGATAACTAGGGGAAAGGATCCATGAGATTCTGAGTGGGGGGGTTGGTGGAGACGTGTAGGGGTGAGACAGATGTGCCATGCTGCTGCTGGGGTGAGAGGTGGGCTATATGACAGTGTGTAATCAGGGCCCTCCTTCCTCTGCTGGACAGGAGGCTGAGGTGGGCCTGTTCCAGGAGATTGCATGCATCAGTGCAGGCACAAGCTTGTAAAAGTTGGATTGTTGCATGAATTCATAAACATTGCAGAAAAGACGCAAGGACATAACATGGGAGGAGGAAGGAATAGACGGCACCAGTGAGAGTCACTGGAGAGATGGGCAGAGGGAAGGTTCTGTCATCTCATTTTGGTGTCTCTGACCAGTTTCTACTAGAGAACTTTTGCTTATCATGAATTAGGAGAATTCTAGAAATCACCCATAGCTCTCTTTCTTACTCTAGTTTATCTTACAAGAGCTAGGGCGACATTACTCCCTACGACAGGAAGCATGTTACCTTGAGTCAGGCTGTCATGAGTCAAGGATGTAGGCCTCAATTTATTTTGTCTACAGACATGAGTCATCTGATGGGTCAAGGAGGTTTTATCACACATGCATGCATGCCATATCTATTGTTTAATGTCACCTGTATTCCCCTTATACCAAAAGTTACCCCTACCTATGTTGGGGGAAACCTCCAGAAGTCTTGGTCAACTTCAGAGGGTAGCCAGCTAATTAGTTACTCCCTTATAAATAATTATCATTTTTGTTACCTAGTGTTGCTGACAAGGATTTGAGATCACTGAAATCAGTTATAGTGACAGAAATGTTGAATAGAGAGAGAAGCTTTTTAATTATGTTGAAATTGAACACTTAAGATGAATTTACAGGTACGTTCTGATCAGAGCAGTGTTAGTAGCTAACCCATAGGCCCTGTTAAAAGACTTGAAGCCTGTCAACTCTAGGTTACTAGTCAAAGCCCACTGGAGATAGCGGTAATTAGAGGCTTTTTCTGCCTGACATCTGGGGCAGAGGTTTTCTTTATGATGGCAAATTGACTTTGATCAGATGGGTGTCCGGAGTTCAAAAAATACCTTCAAGTAGAACTAATTGGTAGTTCGGACCAAGAAGTCAAGGAACAACCTTGTAACACTTCCGTTGCCTTTCAGGTACTGCTTATGCTGTCCATTCTTTTATGTGTTTTCCCAACTTTTTATATCATCAACACTTTCTTGAAAGATCCCGCCAAAACATACCATACACTTTTATTTATCTGAAGGGATTAGGAGGAACTAATTCGTATTATCAGCTTTTACAGTTACTCAACAATTAAGAATGAAGTCTAGAAATGCTGTTTCCTAGCAGTGTGGCTATCCATGGTTCCCACACCTCCCACTCAGATAGCGGGTTATATTCATAAGAGAGGTGGGTGTGATCTGTTTTTTCTTTAGCTTGGGTAGGTGAAAATGCCACATGAATACCAGGTATTGCACTAAAGTGTCCCTTTTTTTGGCTGCATTTAGGGGCATTGTCCAGTCAGAAGAAAAACTTGTCATTAGCGCATCTTGGGCAAAAGATGATGACATCAGCAGACTCTTGAAATCTCTACCAAACTGGATTAATATGGCTCAACCCAAACAATTGAGGCCAAAGAGAGAAGAGGAAGAAGATTTCATAAGGTAAAGGGGTCATTTTCTAACTGTACTAAAAACAGAGGGAGGAAAAACTTCTGTTTAGCTAATCCATTCTTGCATGAAATTTAGCCATTTCTAAAAACTAAACAGCAATTACTTGAACTGAGTAAACCCTGTTCCCACCCAGCCTCACCTCATTTCCCTTGCCCATGTGCCTTGAGTTCAAAACTTTAGCGTGAAGAAATTGATGTGAGTCAAATTTGGGGCATTGCTAACTTGGGTCAAAATATCTTTTAATTTGTAGGTTCTTCTCCCTTCTTAGAAGAAAACCGTGAGCCAGTCATTTATTTACTCAGCAAAGACATATTGTTCCTATTGTGGGTCACACTCTACAAACATGACAATCAGATAAGGTTCCTGTCTGCACAGAGTATGTTGTAATTGTTCTTAACATGTTCTTCAGTTCACAGAAAATGCTTTTCCCACATGTGTTCACATACATTGTTTATCTCTGATTGTTCTCTGCTTGTTTTGTCAAAAGTAGGGTCTCTCAACTTTACCACTCGGTATTTACCTTTTGTACAAATTAAGTTATTTACTCGGCCGTGAATGTGTGGTCTAATTTGATGAAGCCACTCATTTCCATGTGAAACATTTTCACCTGTCACTTCAGAGCCATGTGAAGTAGGAGAGTGATGGTGGTAATACTTTGTCACTTTAAAATTAGGCCTATTCTTATTGTTTTTTGCCTGTCCAAGTGAATGAATAAACGGTAAAAATGAAATAAAACAAAAGCATTTGAAAGAAGCAAAGACCAGAAGGGGAATAAAAGAAGGAACAGGCAGCATTTGACTTTGAGTTTGTCACAGACCTGTGGGCTCTTCTCTCTCTCTCTTTACTGCTCACAAAGTTAGCTGTGTTCATACACTTGAGTGCTGTATTTTCACCAGCATACTAGTGTGAAAATTTTTAGTGTTATGTTAAGCTTTCTCAAAAACCATGACACTTTAAAGTTCACATGTTTTTTAATCTGACTCCTTCCTATTTATGTTTTTTTCTTCCTTATTATTCACATTATCTCAGAAACAAACATAAAAGCTATTTATATGAATACAAGAAAACTCTGCGTATGTATACATATACATATGTTCCTTTTTAAAATTAATATACTTTCTTCAGTTTTAAGTTTACAAAAAAAAAAAATTGAGCAAAAGGTACCCAGAGCTCCAGCATGTCCCCTTACCTCCCCTGGTTGTCCCTATGGTAAATACCTTGCGTTAGTGTGGTGCATTCGTTATAACTTATGAGCCAGTATTGCCACATTATTAATAACTAGAGCCCGCAGCTGGTATCACAGCTCTCTCTGTGTGGCACTCTATGGGTTTTGACAAGTGTGCAAGGAAGGTATCCACCAACACAGGACCATGCAGAAGAACAGTTCCACTGCCCGGGAGATGCCCTGCCTGCCCTCCCTCGGCTCCCTGAGACCCTGGCACCCACTGAGCTTTCTGCTGTCCTCCCACTTTTGCCTTTTCCAGAATGTCCGAGAGTTGGAATCATGCAGTGTGTAGCCTTACCAGATGGTTCATTTTGCTTAGCAATGTGAATGTAAGATCCCTTTATGCCTTCGTGTGGCATTGTAGCGCGTTTCTTTTTATCTTGACTAGTATTCATTTTATGGGTGTGCCACCGTTTGCTTATCCATTCTCCTACTGAAGGAAATCTAGTTATTCAAGTATGGGCAATTATGAATAAAACTGCTATAAACATCTGTGTGGAAGTTTTGTGTGAGTGTAAGTTTTCAATGCATTTGCTTAAATTCTGAGGGGAGGAATGTGGTTGCTGGGTGATCTAAAAGTATGTTTCAATAGAAGAAGCTGCCAGACTGTCTTCCACAGTGGCCACTATCTTGCATTCCCACCAGCAGTGGACAAGAGCGCCTGTGGCTGCACGTCCTCGCCAGGGTTGGTGGTGTTGGTGTTCTGGATTTTGGCCGTTCTGATAGGTGTGTGGTGACGCATCGTCGTATGAATCTGTAGTTTCCTAGTGACTGTGGTGCTGAACATCGTTTCATGTGCTCACTGCCATCTATGCCTATTCTTTGGTGAGGTGTGTGTTCAGATTGCTTGCCCACTCTTGATGGGGCTGTGTGTTTTCTTCTTCTTGACTTTTGGACCTCTTTGTGTATTTTGGATGGCAGTCCTTTATCTGGTAGGTATTTGGCAAAGATTTCCTCCCAGCCTGTGGTCTGGCTTCTCATTCTCTTCACAGTGTCTTTTGCAGAGCAGAAGTTTTTAATTAAGTCTAACTTAAGTTTTTTCTTTTATGAATTATGCTTTTCTGCCTTCCTTTGTTTTAATTTGGTGTGTTGTATGATTTTTTTTCCCTCCTCTCTTGCTTATGTTGTACTTCTGTTTTTACTCTTTGTAGTGGTAGTATTATTTACAACTATTAATAATCAAAGTCCACCCTCAATGACACTATAGCACCACACAGGTAATGCAAGGATCTCATGACAAAGTCTTTCCAGTTCCTCCCTTGCCCATCCTTCGTAACATTGCTGTCATTCATTTTATTGATCTGTAGGCTATAATTACTGAATATAATGTCATTATTATTTTCAACAAGCTGTTATGTGTTAGAGCAATTAAGAATGAGAAGTAGAAATTTTATTTTTAAAGTTTTTAAATTTCTAAAGCTATTCCTTTCTTAATGTAGATCTAAATTTCTGACCTATATTATTTCCTTCTCTCTGAAGAATTTCTTTCAACATTTCTTGCAAGGCAGGTCTGACTTGCAGCAAAATCCCTCAATTCTTGTTTGTCTGAGAAAGTCTTTATTTTTCCTTCACTTTTAAAGGATAATTCCACTGGGTACAGAAATCTAGGTTAGTGTGTTAGTCAAGGTTCTACAGAGAAACAGAACCAATAGGATGGCTGGATGGACAGACAGACAGACAGTAGAGACTGGATCATTACATGATGGAGGCCAGGAGGTTTCCCTTCGCGCCATCAGCAGGCTGGAGAGCGAGAGAAGCCAGTGGGGTAGTTTACGACAAGTCAAAAGCTTGGAAACAGGGGGAAGGAGTGTGACTAGCTTATGTCCTGGAGTCTGAAGGCATGAGACCCAGAAGCTTCGAGGTTGAAGGACAAGAGAACATGAATGTGCCAGCTCAAGAAGAGACAGAGTGAATTCACTCCTCCTGCACTTTTTTATTGCATTCGGGCCTTCAGTGGGTTGGATAATGCCCACCCGCATCCATGAGAGTGGATCTTCTCTCCTCAGTCTACTGATTAAAGTGCTGATCCCCTCTAGAAACACCCTCACAGATCAGAAATAATGTCTTACCAGCTTTCTGGGTCTCTCTTAGCCCATTCAGGTTGACACATAAAATTAACCATCACAAGCTGATGAATTTTTATTTTAACATTTTAAATATTTTGCTCCACTTTCTTCTTGCTTGCATGATTTCTGAAGATAAATCTGGCATAATTCTTAGCCTTGGTCCTCTATTGGTTCTTTAAAGATTTTTCTTTATCTTTGATTTTGTATACTTAAAATATGATATACTTACACATATAATCTGTGGTCTTTATCCTGCTTGATGTTCTCTGAGCGTTCTGGATCTGTGCTTTGGTATCTATCATTGATTTTGGGAAGTCCTCAGTTCACTATTGCTTCAAACATTTCTTCTTGTTCCTTTTTCTCTTTCATCTTCTAATATTGTCTTTATACATATGTTAAATTTTTTTTTAATTGTCTCACAGTTCTTAGATATTCTGTTCTTTTTATACTTTTTTCTCCTTGGAGTTCAATTTTGGGAGTTTCTGTTGACATTTCTTCAGTGTCACCAGTTCCAGTCTATTGCTGAGCCCATCAAAGGCCTCCTTTATTTCTGTTACGTTGTTTTTGAATTCTAATATTTTCTCTTGATTCTTTCTGACAGTTTCCATGTTTTCTTACATTACCTGTAGTTTACCTTGTACCTCAGAGACACAGCTGGATGAATTTTTATACTTTCCACTTTTGTAACCAATACCCAGATCAAGAAACAGAAGGTTAGCAACAAGAAATAGAACACAGCAACAGTGCTTTCTTCCTGCCTCTCCAGAAGTAACCCTTATCTATGTTCTAAAAAACCACATGGTCTAATTTAATCTATTTCTGGACTTCATACAAACAGAATCATGCAGTTATCATTTTTTATGATTGGCTTATATTTCAATTAGGTGGGAAAGATTTATCTATATTGTTGTGTATAGGTTTTCATCACTCTGTAGTCTATATTGGGTTCCATTATGTGACTACACCACAGAGTTTTTTGAAAAATTATATGTGTGTGTGTCTGTGTGTGTAAATTTACAAGTAAATTTGTATTCTTACATTCATCATTCAACTGCTGATGGGCACCTGAGTAGTTTTCGGTTTGCAATTATCTCAAATAACGCTGCTAGGAATATTGGTATTAGTGCTGCTATGAATGAACATGGTAACTGTATGTGTGCATTTTTGCTGGGTACATCCTCGGGATAAAATTTCTGGGTATGTACTTGTTCAGTTTTAAAACACTAATGCCCAGCATTTTCCAAAGTGGTGAGAGTTTATGCTCTCATCATGGTGTATGAGAGTTCCAGCTGCTCCATATCTCACCAATACTTGATATGTTCTATTTTAAAAATTTTAGCCACTCTAGCAGGTTTGTAAAGTTATCTCATTGTCATTCAACATGTATTTGTCTCATGAATGATGATATTGAACACCTTCTGTTGTATATTTATATATTTGTTGATCTTTTGGTTATTCTCTTTTGTAACATAACATATTTGTTTAAATCTATTGCCCATTTTAACTACATTGTCAGTCTTTTCCCTAATTTTGGGAGTTCTTTATATAGCTAGATGTAATTCTTTTGTGAAACATGGATGAATGGATGGATGGATGGATGGACAGAGAGAAATCTCCTCCCACTTTACAGGTTGCCTTTTTACTCTCTCAATTGTTATTTACTTCTGTTGATTAAAAAAAAACAAACAAACAAACACCCGAGGTTAGTCTCTACATTATAGCTATGACAATGTAATCTAAACTGAGGGAAATGTAAAGGACAGATACAGAAAATAAAAATTTAAGAGCTTATAATTTATTTCAGATGCCAGGGAAATATATTCAGCACAATAACGGTTTTAGAGGAAAACATCTCTGTGACTCTGGTATAAAAAAAGATTTCTTAAGTGGTATACAAAATGTCCAATCCATAAAAAATAACATTATT
>CAUYQG010074639.1:0-10138 GCA_963574415.1 Tarsius wallacei
ATCTTGTTTTTCTTAAGTCTTATTCACTCTTTTCATCCATTCACAAATTCTAATATATTTCTATGAAGTTTCTGTTTTGTAGGAAAATAACATTCCATGGTGGTTTATCCTTTGAACAATGGGAGTGATACCAAGTTGAAAATGGGTTAAGATGTAGTCAAAGCCAGACACCAATCAAGTAGAGTATAAGGGTCAAACAGCAATGAGAATCATTGTTTTAAGCTGAGTATAGTTAATGTCAGGGATGGAGTCATGAATAAGAACCTAGGTTAGATACGACAACAGAATGGTATTACAAAATGAGATGAAGGTCGATTAACTTGATTTTGTCTGATAAACGATTGTCACAGGCCTCTTTTAAAGTTCTGGGTACATTCCTTTTAGGCCGACCTGCTCACCTGCTTTTTATCTTTAAGGCTTCAGCCAGAGCCCAGCATTATCATGTGGCTGAATAAAGAAATGAAGGTAAGGTATTCAATAGTTTTGAATGCAGCCCAGATACTGAGTGAGATTACTCAGTGGATTAAAGAAACAGTCTTATTTTTTCACCTTCATAATGTTAAATAATCCCCTTATGAGTGTTTGCTGGGTGGTAGTAAGTGCTGATGGCTAACAAATCTTGGCTTATATTGATGCCAATAATAAAGATTTGAGGGAACAAGGATGGAGGCCATATGTGTGATTATATAAGCTGTTTAATCTTCCGTCTGACCATTCATCTTGATCAACCCTCAGATCCAGACCAAGAGGCTCTGTGTACTTTTGATGGTTAATTTTATGTGTCTAGCTTGACTGGGCCATGGAATTCCCAGATGTTTGGTTAAACTTTATTCTGGGTGTATGTGTGAGGGTGTTTCTGGATGAGAGTATCATTTGAATTTGTAGACTGAATAAAGCAGAGTGTCCTCCCCAATAGGTGTGGGCCTCATTCAATCTGCTGAAGGACACAATGGAGTAAAAGAAAAGGAAGAACTATTTCTCTCTGCCTGATTGTCTTTCTTCTGCCTTCAGACTCAGACTCGGATTGGAACTTACACTACCGATTCTCCTGTTTCTAAGGCCTTCAGATCAGGACTGAAAACTACACCATCAGCTTTTCTGGCTCAGGACATCTCAACCTTTATAATTTCATGAGCCAATTACTGTTTCTCTGGATAATCCTAATATAGTACAAAAATTCCCAACTTCCAATGCTTACCTCTTGTATGGCACATAATCAGTCCAGTTTTCTGAATGCTAACACTCTTGGAAAAACAAAGAGGAATATCCTTTTACTGCTCCTGCTAGAGGAAGAAATAATTCTCTCTGAGTCAACCCACAACTGCTCTTACTCTTCTTTCATATAGTCCCAAAGACCCATGCGTAGGCTTGAAAATTGGATAATGGAAATGAAGTGTTTATTGATTTTGATTTTTTCAGTGTTGTGCTTGCTCAATTGTAGCTATAACTGCATGAGACTAGAATCAGCTCCTCTGACTGAATTGACTAACCAACAGATGAATAAGGATATGATGTAGATCAAGTCTGTGCCTCACTTATGTCTGAGGGGGTCACTGCTCTAAGTGTTTATAGGGCATAAGTTGCATTACTGTATTATGTGGACAGTATATAGGATAGAGATGGAGGCTTGATCAGAGTTATTTGGTGATACAATTGGTAATTTTGCCTCTGTATACAGGTCTCTCAGGTGAATGAAGACTACCCAGAAGCACTGTTGTCCACATGGAAAAATATATTTAGAGTAATAAAAAATGCAATCATTCATAAAGATATTTGGATTTTATCAGAGATGGGAAACATTTAGCTCCCAGAGGAGGAGGATCAGACTATGCCACTTGTTTTTATTCATCTCAAAGTTCAGATGTTAGAAGATGATCTATGTATGTATGTAGTTGGGAACACAAGCATGATATTTAAGATGTTTTGTACATGTATATTAAAAACAATAGAGGAGTGCTTTTCTATTCAATGTATTTATCTTGACAAAATGTAATGATTGCGATGATGATGATGATGGTTATGATAATAATAGCTACTATGTATTGAGCAATTACTAAATTCTTGATGTTGTTCTAAGTACTTTACATATAACAACTCACTCAACCCTCAAAAAGACTACCTTCAACTACATAGCTTCACTTAGAGATGCTCCTTAAAGTGAGAAAAAAGTATTTTAGGAGAACCTGCACTGCTGAACTTTAAATAGAAATTAAATTCTGTCAATTTTTACCTACTGTTATAATATAAAGGATTGTACTATTTTCTTTAAAAAAGTCAGTATGTTAAATCCTTGCTTCATAGGGCTTTGGCAAACATTAAGCTTTTTCTGTCTTTTCTGCCCTTGCCTCTTTCCTCCCCTCATTCTTTCCTTTTCTTTTATCTTACCCTTTTCTGTACTTTCTTCAGTGACCAGGCATAGAAGTATGAAAGATATTCTTTATTTGTGGTATGGGCCCTGTTTATATCCTGAAAAAGATAACACTGTACATCAGGCCATTTGAAAATTTCTAGACTCCTAAGGTGATTTTTCAGTATTTAAAACTTCACAAATTTTAAAACAAATAAGTTAGGGCTAGATCCATCCAGGTTTTGTTTTGTTTTAATTTTATTTTATTATAGGAATGTGGTGTACAAATGAGGATTAACCACACAAGTAGGCTGCATGCAGGTGAAGTTTGGGCTTCTAACTCAGCCAGGTTTTTTATCAGGTTAATTTTTACCATCTTTATATATATATTGTGTGTGTGTGTGTGTCTTAGAATTGAAGGTAAAGGACAAGAAGTGACCCCACACTGATCTTCCAGGCCAGCACTCTACTTCAAAAAGGTTTACAGCCATAATTCCCAGGCTCTATTTCTCAAACACCTGGCAATGATAAGCCAGGATATGGTTGCTTTTTATTTTATAGCAGATATAAAGCTTTATTTTTGAAATATCCCAATGTCTAAGAGAAAAACATGTTCACTTTGATCCAAAGGATTTACTTGGTGAAATTATAAGCATTCTAATAAAAATGGGTCTTTGAACCTTATGAAAATGAAATACACCAAAGCATGCAAAGTGAGCATCATCCAAAGGACACCCATAGAGACAGATCAATCTCTGATCTCTTCGCCATCCCAGCAGAGTGCTAGGGGATGATTTGAGTGTAACCCTTTCCCAACCATCAACTGCTGTCCTCATTGTCATAAGGGATAAACACAAACAATATCTCCAGGTGAAATTAAATCGACCTAAAATGAACTCATTTTAAAGTTAACTGGTTCATGCTTTCCCATTCTGGCCCAAATTAGTCCAGTTATCCTAAAAAGGAATCTCCTTATTAAATAAAAGGAAGCGATTAAAACAAACAAACAAATCTTTCTCCTAAGCCATGAGCTAACTCCTCTCTAAGATCAACCTCCTAACAAGACTTCCAATGCCAGGTTGATTACTGAAATGAGAGAGAGAGAGAGAAAGTGACCACGAGAGACAGACTGTGTGAATGCATGCGAGTTTGTGTGTGACTATGAAGGGTGGAGCCTGAGCACTGTAAAATTATGAAGTAAATAAAATTTGTTATTAATATGTTTTGTACTTTACCCACTTTAGGTGCCCTATTTTCCTTCTGGCTCTGCCCCATATAGCTGCCAAAGTCCTTCAACCATAGTGTCTCTACTAGACTTGGCCCCATACAATGACCACTGTGCTGGATGTTTCTCTCTCCCCGTTTTCTATTACGATTTACCTGCTCTGATTCCTGTTAATTAGGTAGCACTTACTAGTTGATAATGAATACCCTTCTGGGCTGAAATAATGTAGAAGTATAAAAAATCAGAACTGGAGGAGAATTGGCCCAAACCCCTCATTTTATACCTTGGTGACCCTGGAGCCTAGGATAGAAAGTACCCCAAACAAAGGTGTACAGTTTGTTAATGATGGCTAACAGGTTACCCCCACCCCCATGTCCTATTTTGAATGTAATCTTCTGGATTTAATGCTTCAGCCCAAAGGAGTGACGGATAGTGGAATTACTTCATACTTGGTGTGGATTAATAGATATGAAAAGGTTTTGTGCCATTTTTGAGGTTTTCAGTGGGAAACTTGTCCCTCACTTCTGCTACAGATTTGGCTCTGCTTCCTGAGGTACAAAGGATGGCCCTCTGTTTGGTGAGCATGTCAACCTAGCTGGTTGCACCTGTCACATGACTAGGCCGCCTGTGCCATTTACCATAGGTACTACCTCTGGTACCTTCTCGGATGATAGTCAAAGAAGTGGCTGCCTGGGAAAAGATGAGTCTATTGCAAGCTGTTTTTACTTTTTCATTGAGCTCATTTCCATTCCCTCTCTTTTGCAAATCACTAATGTGACTTGCCCACACAAATGGAAAGAAGCAGCTCCAATTAAAAATGCATGGGACTGTTCCCTAAGAAATCCACAGTGGGAAGCCATCCAGGAACACCCTAGAAAACACAGCCATCTTTATGCTTTGCTTCCTAAATTCTATTTGGAACTTAATATACCAAAAACAGAAAGGCCAAATTGGCTGGTATCATAGATCTGTGGGAGACTTACAGAGATAGGGCTTATTTTGTCCTAGGCTCCCTTTCTCTCAAAGCATTCTCAGAAGTATGATGTAGGTCTTGGCTCCAACATATTACATTTCAATAACCTTAGAGTTTTAAATAGCTATACATATTGCCTTCTATAACCTACCTCTTATTTTTGAACCTCCCCTCTAGTTTTCCATATAACCTACCTTTTTACATAGGCTTTCTTTTTAACCAAACACATAGTTGTTTGGTTAAAAAGCTCCTCTGAGCTTTCTTCTCAACTAGGCCTCAGTCTTGGTCCTGGTCCTGTGTTTGACCTGTCCAGCCAAGTTGCAGCAAAGAATCTTACTAAGTTATCCCCCTTCCTTTGATATCTGATGGAGTTCCTCATCCCCCACCCATGATGTATAAGTCCTTGGTTACCTTTATAAAAAATCCTGTTAGGCCAGTTTAGCAAGAATCCCCCTTACACTTACTGTCTCCTCTCACTAATTTTCCATTCACTGATCCCCACTCATACTCTATCCTTGGCTATGAATCCCCATTTACCCTTGTTGTATTTAAAGTTGAGCCCTATCTCTCTTTCCTTATGCAGTAGTCTTGAATAGAATCTTCCTCACCATTTGAACAACACTTCCAATACCAGGATCCCATCTTACTGCATGGGTGATAACCCAGGCTCTACTTGAACACTTCCAGTGATAAGAAACTTATTACTCTGAAGTAGACCATTCTGTTTAGAGGGTGTAAAAGATGTGAAAGTAGATACTTACTGGAAAAATTATGGGCTTTGATGTCAGAAAGACCTGGGTTAATTTCTTTTCCTTGTAACTTTCCTTTTATTCTCATTCAATGAACATTTTATGAACAGAAGAAATGGGATTAGCAAGCTGTCCTAAGTAGAGAAAACAGACTATGTGAAGGTCCAGAGGCAAGAAATACATAAGAAGATAGCATGGTATAAGTTAAAATATAATTTTCAGAAAAAGGTAAAGTAAAAGTAATGACTCTCATAGAAGTATAAAATGAGTGCATATTAAAAATTAATTTTACTCACATAAGAGTGAACCAGGCAAATATTATAATTGGTTTAAAAGAACATTCAAAACAGCACATATAAAACATATATGGACCAAAGGAACATTGAGTTGAGTTGCAAATAATACAAAACTGTTTTTTCTACAGGGATTGGGGAAGTCAATTAAATCACTGCTGGGCAGTACATATCTTACATGTCTCTCAGTTACTTACAACTCACAAAAAAGGCAAAATAGCTCCAAGACAAGGAAGAGGGCTAGAATCCGATGACCCAGAAGAGTGTCTACATAGGATGTATAGTTTTCCTAAAATAGTCTGTGTGGCTACAGTATAGTTCCAAGTGGTGAGTGATTATAGAGAGGTAAGCAAGAGCCAAATTATATAGAGCTTTGTAAGCTAAGCTAAGAAATGTAACCAGGGAAGTAACATGAACAAATTTGTATTTTAGAAAGAACATTCTGCCTGCATTGTTATTTGAGGAACAAGGTAGAAGGTATGAAGACCAAATTAGGAGATTGTAGTAAACTGGATTCAAATCCCTGCTCTGTTGTCAATAGCTGTGGGGTCTTACGTAATATTATTCAAACTTACTGAGCTTTCAATTTCTTCTCTGGAAAATGGATAATAGTACCTTTCTTGCAGGATTGCTGTGAGGATTAGTGTTATGTATGTAATTAATCTGGCCTACAGTAAACAATACATATCATTTTCCTTTCACTCTGCTCCCACCTCACAACCAAATTGTTAGAACACTTTTATATGGAGCCAAAACTTGCTTTCCTTAACCTATGTAATTTGTGCTATTTGAAAGAATATAAGGTAGGTCTAACCCCTCTTGCCTTTACATATATGAAAATGGAGCTCTTCTTTCCCTTAAATCTTCATTTTTGAAACTATTCTTTCTCAGTTACTTCATCAATTCTTTTTCTCTCTTCTGGACTCTCTCCCTAGATGAGGTAAGTATCTCTTCCAACAATTGGTACACAGAAATGAAATGAATATAATACTCCAGGTACAGCTGAAACAGTATATAGGAAAGTGGAACAATTCATTTTCTTGGTCTAGATAATGAGATTCTGTTATAGTGCCTAAATTTGCATTAGCCTTTTAAGCTACCATGCCATATAATGAATTCATCTTTAGCTTATAGTTAACAAAAATGCCCAGGTATTATTTATATGACCACCCGTTTGAGTGAGTTCACCCTCATTCAGAGCATATTCAATATTTTATTTAATTTATTTATTTTTCTTTTTAAAAATTTTTATTACAAAGATGTGGGGTACATTTCAGGATTAGGTATATAAACATTGATCATGCAGGTACCCTTGTTGATGAGGTATGCCACTCCCTTCCCTAGCAGTTTCCCTCAACTGCCAATCCCACCGCCCCCCCCAACAGTTTCCCACTACTGCCAATAACTTTCTTATAGCATTATAATTGTTCAAGGTCAGCTTATGAGTGATATTTTAGACTTAAAGATAGAATTTTGTCCAATAGCAGTTTCATTTTTTTATTTGGACTGGCTTTCTGAAAAAAAAATATACATATATATGTGTGTGTATATATATATATATATATATATTTTTTTCATTCAAACATCACAAAATGGCATAGCAATGAACAGTCAATTTTCATCTATTGAGATGTTCTGTCTCAGTTACCTTCCCCTGAAAGGAATATTGTTGTGATTTTCTTATAAATTCTTTCAAAAATATTCTATTCCTATACATTTAAATATACAGTTACAAAAGTAGATGATAGCATACTACACACACTGGCTTCCATTTCGTATTTTACATTTAATAATTCCAATAGAATGTAAGCTCTAGGAGGACAGGAATTTTTGTTTGCTTTTCAGCACCTAGAAAAATGTCTGATACATAGTAGAGACTCCATAAATATTTGATGAGTGCTGAACAATATATTTGGACCAGGAAACATTTTTATTGGAACTGTATTGAATTTATGGATTAATGTGAAGAATATTATCATCTTTGCAATATTGATTTTCCCATCCATGAACATAGCACATGAACATTTTTATGTCTTCATCTATTTAGATCTTCTTTTATGCTTCTTATAATATTCCATAATTTTCTCCATACAAGTCTTATGCTTCTCCTGTTAGATATGTTCTTTAGTACTTGTAGCATTCTTTGTCTATTGTAAACAGTACACACACACACACACACACACACACACACACACACACACACATATATATTTGTTATTTTACCTTTGAATTATTTGCTGCTGATGTACAAGAACACAAAATTTGTGCATTAATTGTATATCCCAAAATATTTTAGCTTTAAAAGCTTGTAGTTTTTCTTGGAATTTCTGTGTAGACAATCATATCCTGCCCAAACAATGCCAATTTTTTTTTCTTGTGTTGATATATTTGGTTTTAGCTTCTTGTTTAATTGTGTTGGCCATACCTCCCAATATAAAATTGAATAAAGACAGTTGTAGTATGAAATCTTTACTTGTTCTTTATTGCAAATATTTGAAAGCTTATCACCTATCAGTTTATAGTTTTTATACAGTTTCTGGTAATCTTTATTAAGTTAAGATAATTATTTTTATTTTGTTTTCTGAGAGTTTTTATTCTGAGAAGGTGTTGATCTTTATCAAAAGATTTTCTACATTTCTTCAGTTATTTTTCTATTTGATCTAATAATGTTAAAATACATTTTTCTTGGATGTTAAACCGCCCTTGCAGTCTTCATATATATATCATATATGTATGTATGTATATATATATATACATATGTCTTCACCATTATGTGATATGTTGATAGATTGCTTTTCTAATATTTTATTTAGTATTTTTGTGTCTATGTTCATAATTGAGATTGTCCCATAATTGTACATTTGAATTTTGTTCTTTTCTGCTTTTAAATTTTTTTTATATTCCAGATTTGTTGAGTCTTGGTCTGTTTGAGTTGTTATAACACATTTCTTTAGATTGGGTAATTTATGAGCAACAGAAATTTATTGCTTACAGTTCTGGAGGTTGGAAAGTCTAAGAACAAGGCACCAGTAAATTCATTGTCTGGAAAGGGCCCGTTCTTCATTGATGGTTCTGTGTTGTTGTTTTCTCACAAAAGAGTGGTGAAAGGGACAAAAGGCTTCCTCAAGCCTCTTTATAAGGACACTAATCCTATTCATGAGGGCGAAGCTCTTTTGACCTAATTACCCCACCTCTTAATACCACCACAGTTATGATGGGGGTTAGGTTTCAACATGAATTTTGGAGGGACACAAACATTAAGCTCACAGCAAGATGTAGTCAACAGATAAACATTTTATATATTTAAGGTGTACAACATGATGTTTTGATATATGTATATATTGTGACATCAAAACTAAACTGGGTGCATTAAATAATTGAATACATTTTATGAACAATTTATGTAAATTGGAGAGTGTATATTATTTGAAAGTGTTTTTATAAACTTTGGTTGAGGGTATAGATTTTAAAATATTTGTTCAATCTTTTAACAACAATCAAAGGCTTAGTTAGGTTTTCTATTTCTGTATGGGTCAATTTGGAGTGATTTTCCTCTAAGTTTAACTTTAATAGCATGAGGTTCTTAATAGTCTTCTCTTTGGATGATTAAAATTATCTCATTAAAAATGCACTTAATTAAAGTGGTGGGTATATGTCATTATAGATATAGCAAAACGTATAGAATATAAAATGTCAAGAGTGAACCCTAATGTAAACTATGACTTTGGGTGATAATGATGTGTCAAGGTAGATTCATCCATTGTAACAAATGTCCCACTTCAATAGGAGATGTTAATAGCGGGGGAGGCTATGCATGTATGGGGACAGAGGTATGTGGGAAATCTGCCTTCCACTCAATTTTGCTGTGAACTTAAAACTGCTCTAAAAATAGAATATATTAAAAATTTTAAATGAATTTAATGTGGATAAAGTTAAGCATTCACATATTTAAAGCCATTTCTAAATTTTTCTCTGACTTGCACGTCCCTGTTGTTTGCCCATTTTAAATTTGGTGCTTAGTGTTTTTTTTTTTCACAGACGTCTAAGAACTCTTTATATATAAACGGAACTAGGTCTATATCCTATATTATAAATATTGTTTTATTTTTCTTTGAGGTTTAGGATAGTTTTTATGGTCATACATTTAATATTTTTCTGTATTCAAATGTATTACCTTTCCTACATGACTCCTAAGTTTTTTGTGTTGCTTAGAAAGTCATTCCTCAATATTAGATTATTTTATATAAATCCTGTCATTTTTATGATTTTTTTTTTTTGAGTTGGAGTCGCACTCTGTCACCCAGACTGGAGTGCAGTGGCCGCTCCCGGCCACCGCAGCCTCGACCTGCTGGGCTCCAGCGATCCTTCCGCCTCAGCCTTCCAAGTGGCTGGAACTACAGGAGCGCACTACCATGCCCAGCTAATTTTTTGTTTTATTGTAGAGATGAGGTCTCGCTTGCCCAGGCGGGTCTCGAACCCGCGGGCTCAGGCAATCCACTCACCTCAGTCTCCCAAAGGCGCGGGATTACAGGCTGAGCCACTGAGCCCGGC
>CAUYQG010074643.1:0-17716 GCA_963574415.1 Tarsius wallacei
TTACCTTCTCCTTTGACAGTATCTGGTGAGGTTTCTTACTCCTCTTGTATCATTGTTTCGGATACTAGTGGTGAGAGACCCCTCTTATGCTTTTCAATTACCACTAAGCTAGGAAACAAAGTAGTCAATCTTCTTACTTTAAATATATATATATATATATATATATATATATATATATATATATATACACACACATAAGTGGCTATATTTGGCTCTGAGATATTAAGCCTCTTCCTTTCTAATAATGTTTTTGGCCAAAAGTTCATTATTTAGTGTCAGTTACTTTATGCTGATTTTATCAAGGAAATCTTGTGATGATTATTTTGGTCACCTAGAGGTATTTTTTGCATCTTATTTCAGAGTTTAAAGATATTTCTTAGATACTTAAAATTTTTGGTAACTCAACTTTGGGTAACTGCTAAAAAATTAATGCATTTAAAAAAATATTTCCACATTGTCTGATTAGTCAAAAGGAATTATAATAATATTCTTTTTTTCTGCTTCCTTTTTTCTCCCAAAAGCCACAAATTTTATTCATCTTGATGGTACTGCTATGACTTTGCTTTTTTTGTTTATAATATTCCCGTTTTATTATTCTGAATATCAAGGCAAGTATTTATGCAGAAAATAGTTTCATTTCACCTATCCTACACATGCAGAAAAATTATTTAAGAGTAAAACATTGAAGTCTCAGTAGTAGAATAGCAGAATATTGACTGGAGCTTTAAATAGGGACTTTCATTTTCATCTCACAAGGCCTTGTAATCATAACAAAGTTCTATTGACTGTGGTGAAAAATAATATTTACTTAGCCATTGCTTTCATAGCCAGGTACGTTAGTACTTGATTTCCTTCTATCTAAAGTCATCATTAAATGTGTACATGTGAACATTTTCCAGACTTCTCACAGAACTTTATTCAGGGAATAGACTATGAATAAAATAAGTTGATTTATTAATCAACACATCAACTTCAAAATATCCAAAAGTAGTTATGTATCTTATGGTAAATTTTCTATAACAATTTTTGAGTTCTACACAGATTTATCCAATTATAAATTCCAGCCCTCCTGTCATCATCAATATTAGATGCAACAAATTTTAGTTTTATTCTAAGAAGCATGTAATATTTTTATTTACATACTTATGCTTTGTAAAACAGCATGTTGTACCATATTCTCATCTAGTAATAACCCCCGGTTGTATTCATCAAAATCTAAATGCTTTTATTTCCTTCATGAATGTGAGCAAAAACTTTATAGGGAATATGAAACATGGAAGCTAAGCAAAGATTTCTTTGTTCAGATATTTTCCTTAAGCAAGATGAGTAATAAAACTGAGTAATATATATTGCATTTGAAATTATATAAATTTTAATTCCTACAAGTGCAATAATTTTTCTCTAATATCTTATAATTATATTTATTGGAAAATGAAATATCATCATATGATATTCAGTGATAAATTACGAGATGATTTTCAATCTGGATGGGTCTAATATTTATAGAATATAGTATTTTATACAAACATTTCCTTCTCTGTTTCCAGAATAATGTAACATTTTCTGAAGTATGACGTTTAGAATTGGAAAACATTCGCTTTAGAATGAAGTGATTCTTTTACATGTATTTTGAGTTTAGAGGATAAAATCTTTGCTTTAACCCACAAAAATTGTCTTTTCCTACACACTTCTTGGTTATATTATTGTAATTTAAAAAGAGATTCTGGAAAGAGGCAATAAAACTGTTTCTGTGTGCATGCTGTGAAATTCTCACCACAAGACTTTAAATTGAAATTGCTCAACAGGCAGAAAGAACCACTCTCTTTCTTCAAAGACACGAGGACTTATTCAGTAAGAGGGAAAAGTCTAGCAGCATCTTCTGAAAAGGACATGTTGAGTATATCTGTAATTCCTGCTCCTATCAGTTCTACTCCTATCATCAGAACAGGACAAGGAAGGAAAACATGCATGTGACAAAGCAAATGTAAGTTCACGTATAAGCTAACCTAACTGCCTGTAATAAATACCTTAAAAGATAAGATCATTCGATTTCTACATTTTGTGGTTTGAAAGTTCAAAAAAAACTTGTGCTTAAAATATCAACTATATTTTTCAGTATCCTACATGTAAAACTAGAAATAAGTTTGCTTTTGCCTTGAAACTAAGGGTAGGACTTGCTTAAAATGTCTGAGTCCATCCTCACTTGGGTAGGGAGATACTTGCACCTAAAAGGGAGGAAAAATTTTTTTGGTAAACATTTATGGTAAAAATGTATTCCATTTAGCCCTTGAATAATCAAAAAGTATTTTAATAAGAAATATGCATTTAAAAATTCTAATCTGATATTCAAATTAATGTAAACCTTTTTTATATTTGGTAATAATTCTGCACTGTGCACTTTCAGATGTAACTAAAGGAAAAGATCAATTAGCTAAAACTGCGAATGTTTCCATGCATCCATTTGGCAGTTTTCAAGAACGACTTGCTTAAATTCTGCAGTGTGAAGTAGTTGTGAATGCATGAAAGGAGAAAAGCATACTTAAGAATTTAGACAAATAAAATGACTAGATAGCATAATCTGAATATGAGGTACCTCTAGGAAGAGATGAAAAGTGCCACCACAGTGGAATGGTTGGACTACACCAAGATATTAAATTAAATCCTAAGGAAATGTTTTGAATAGTCAAAATAACATAAAAACAGAAGATAATCTTGGAACCACATAGAAGAAGGTTGGTTTATTGTTCTTTGGAGGAAGGCTCATAGAACTCTGAGTAAATTCTCACAAGTGCTGATGTAAGACAATTCTGCCAATGCAGCCTGCTTCTTTCAATCCCCCATGCTTCTCAGACCATAACAAAACAATGCCTTGCTACCCTTCTTATACCATGCACTACTCACTTCTCACGCTGGAGCCTTACTGTTGCCTCTGATCAATGAAACTCTCAGGTACCTCTTGACAAACAGGCTACAATCTAGATCACATTTACTTGCTAGCTGGCTGCGGTTACCATAATGTTATGGAATCTCACTGCCCCAGTGGCCACTTGGAGTGGCCAGGTAGCATCTCATGAAAATTGTAATGCTCTTTGGCGTTAACATTAGCCAGTAACAGAAGGAAGACAAGAAGAAGCCAAACAATATCTTTTCTTTTCTCTTTTCCATGTAACCAACTGTGTTTTCTTACAAAGCCAGGTCAGTTCTGCAATGCACCACTTTGTCTGCTTCTCTGCCTTGCCATCCTTTTGTCCTCACTTTCGTTTCCATAAAATTGCCTTCCACACACCCACATATATATTCAACAAAATTAGTAGGTATGTCTTATCTTATGTTCTTCTTGTAGGAAATTTAAATTGAAAGGACATAACATGGATTTAATTTGCCCAATGAGCAGTCATTTTAATATTGCCTAAATCTCATGTTTTTTCTAGCAGTTCACTTAACTCTAATCGCTAACCAAGAGCAGAACCAGTTTCTCAGAGGTAGCTATTGATAACTGCTTTACAATGCCCAACCCCAGCTATCTTTTCTATTTCAAGTATTTTCTCCACCCATAAGACCCAAGTTAAACTAATCAGCCCTTTGCAAGCTCCATGACACAGACCCCACCACCATGGCAGCACATGGCAGCAATCATGTGACTAACCCACCCATCTGCCTGCTGTCTGTCACCTGACCTCAGTACCTGCACTTACCTGTGTCTTCGTGATGATGTGGAGCAGACCACCATCCAACCAGCTTAATGAGCAGCCCCATCGAAGGGGAATGTTTAAAAGCATTCAACCTTGAACAGTCATTCGCCATTGCCCTACTAGACTCTGGTGTGGTCATGTGGTCTTTGAGCTATGGCTATTGCCATGTTTCCTGACTTTGGCTCCCTTCCCTACCTTGGGGAGGTAAATCTCACCTCTCTCTCTCATTTACTTTCTAAATAAACTGTATTTTCTAATTTAACTTCTGTGTGATTCCTTGCGTCTTTCACGTGGTACCAGATCACACACCATACCACCACAACCCCAGTGGGCCTGACCTAATATTCTGGATGTCCCTGCTGGGAGTGTGACATAATATAAATAATCAAGAAGAATTGTCAGAAAAAATAGAAAGTAGCCTTTACCTTTTGCAACAATTTCTTTGAACTATGCAAAGATGAAAGGGGTAAAATAGCAAAATAGAACACGTAAGAAATTATGCAAACAGGAATAGAAAATGAAAAATAAGAACTCGACACTTAACAGTTGTAGAAATAAAAATATTAACTAAGTTGCTTTACTTTGGATCAGAGCTTGACAGCATGAGTTAGCAAACCTGAGAGAGAATTTACTATAGTTCTTAAGAAATTGTCTAGGTTCCTAGGACTTTTGTATTGTGCTATATATGTTTTAAATGTGATTAACTGTTAAGTAAATATAATCTGATGATGACTTTTAATTATATTGCTGTGAACATGAAGAAAAAAAGAGGAAAAGAAAGTCAATTGAATTATAACAATATTGATGGTGGGTGTATGTGTGTGATTTAAAAAGCTGTTTCTAATGTCTCCAAATTTAAAGCAGGCACTATATGACCATGATACACTTATAAACAAGCCAAAATATCTAGGTTGTTTATTTTCTGTAAGCAAGTAATCATGTATGACAAAGGTTTCAACTTTAATTTTGTTCCTTGTGTATTGTGATGCAAAGTATCAAGGAGACTTGAAATATTTTCAAATACTTTCTATGAAAAAAATATAATATATGATAATTTTGCCTGGAAATACCAAAATAAAATAATGATAAATGCATTCATAAAAGGTTGGATAAACTCACACATATTAAGAACTAGCCAATTCCCATGAAGCTAGCAAAGCCATGAAGGCAGAGTAAAATGGATTAACTCTTTTAAAACATACACATTACCTTAAATAAATGTAAGAGCAACTTAATGGTTGCTTTGAAAGTTAAAATACACATTTAAGACTTCACTCCAGGTTTGTTACAGGCTAGTGACTAAAATACTCACAGTATAGAGGATAAAAGCAATGTAGTTGCCTAGTGAAGGACAGCTGACACAATGTCATAGCTGAACACACCCAAATTGTACAGAGTAATAAATAGCTACACAATAGCCAGAAATTATCTGCTACTCTATGGCGCTGTGACATAAGTCCAAAAACAAGGAAAAAAGAAAATAATCATCATTTTAAAACACTAATATTAGAAGTAGTAAGTGATGGGAAATCTTTTTCTCCTAACTAGAATAGATTTTGGAGGAGAGACAAATGAAACACAACGTATTTAGTTTTCAATTTCCAGAATAAGAGTTCACAAAACCTCAACTTCTTCAGTACTATGGGCATAAGAATGTAAACCTTAAAATTATTTTTTAAGTGTTTTGAGAAGATTATGTGTGTGAATACCAAGGGAATGAATATTATATTTCTCATTTCTAAAAGAACAAGTGTCTGTGTGATTATTTATGAGGATTAGGAAAGTTAGCATTACGCAACTATCATGCACTATTTAAGATTGGTTACTCTCAATTAAATAATCCTGTCTCTAAAATGCAATGCCCCAAATGCATGCTATTAATTAAAAATTCATGTAAATGTGTTGATTAAATGCTTTCTCTAATGCCTACTGAGTTTCCATCAAAGGTAGAAGCAGGTTATATCTAGCTAAGAAAGAGGAAAGAATGTGCCAAGGTAGATAACCACACTGAAATTTCAATATAGTAGAAGTGTCCTGGCAACATTGAAATGGAATAATAACTAGATCCTTCAGAATGCCATATATGTCATAACGTTGCATATGCCTTTAATCTACCTATAGTGACTCTCAGCTTTTTCTGTCAAATTATCACAGGCTGTAAATGAAGCAGAGATTATATGCTACCAAAGACCTACCCAAAACATACCAAAATAGGTACAAGTACAGGGCATTGACTATATTTATTATTTACCTCATTACATCATCATTTTATTTAAGTGGTGATGTTTTCTCTATTTTCATCATAGCTTGCAATATTTTCTTACTATAATACTTAATAGAATGGTTTCCCTTAAGACTGAGAAAAAAGCAAGGACACCATCCCTCCCTACTCCTATCCAACATTGTACTGGAACTCCTAGCTAGTGCACTAAGACAAGAAAAAGAAATAAAATCATACAGACTAAAAAGGAAAAAATAAAACTGTCTTTATTTGCAGATGGCATGATTGTGTAGGTAGAAAACTCAAAAGAATTGACAAAAGAACTAAGAGAACCAATAAGTGAGTATAGCAATGTCACAGGATACAAGGTCAACATGCAAAACTCAATTGTTTTCTTACATACCAGCAATGAATAATTGGAATTTGACATTTAAAAACCAATACTATTTCAATAGCAACAGTAAAGTAAAATATTTAGCATACATCAAACCAAGTATATTCAATATCTATTTGCAGAAGACTACAAAGTACTGATGAAAGAAATGACAGCTCTAAATAAATGAAGAGATCATGCATGTCTATATCTAGAAATACTCATATTGTTAAAACTTCAGTTCTCAATTTTATGTGTAGATTCTTCAATACAATCTTAATCAAAATTTCAGAATACTATTTTGTAACTATCAACATGCTGAATCTAATGTTTGCATGAAAAGTCAGTAAACTTAGATCATAAAACACAATTCTTAGGAAGAAAGGAAGTGGAAGGATTTACACTACCCAATATTTGAAGACTTCCTATAAAACTATAGTAATCAAGTTAGTGTGGCATTGACAAAAGAAGAAATACACAGATCAATGGAACAGAATAGAGATATCAGTAACAGACCCATACAAATATAGGCAGCTTATTCTGATTAAGGAGCAAAGTCAATTAAATAAAAACAAGATAGGTTCTCATAAAAATTGAACATCCATCTGCAAAAAATAAACTTAGACATAGACCTTAGACATAGCACAAAATTGAACCAAAATAGATCAATACTGTACAAAAGTATATAAATATCAATATAAAATGAGAAACTATAAAACTTTTAAAAGAAAACATCAGAGAGAATCTATGGGACCTTGGTGAAGAGTTTTTAGATAAAACACCAAAAGCATGACCCATAAAATAATATATTGATAAGCTGAACTTTATTGTAATTCTAATATCTTTTCTGTAAAAACCACTTAGAAAGTAGACAAGCCACAGATGGGGAGAAAATGTTTGCAAATATAGAAAGAACAAAAACAATAGAAAGCTCAAAAATAATGGAACAACTCAATTTTAGAAAATGATCAGAACAAATTTATGACCAGAGAAGACATATACAGGGAAACAAGTGTGTGAAAATATGTTTAGCATCATTTGTCATTAGGAAATTGCAAATTTGAAATGCTATGAGATACCATGACATGCATATTTCAGAATGGGAAAAATCCAAAGACCTGACAATAGCAATTGATAGTGAGGATTCAGGGCAACAGAAACTCTCATTCACATCTAGCAGGAATCTGAAATGTTTCAGCCACATTGGAAGACAGTTTGACAGTGTCTTACAAAACTAAATTTTGTTTTACCATATGATCTGGCAATAGTACTCTATGATATTTACACACCATTAGAATACTTATATCCACACAAAAACCTTCACATGAATGTTTACAGCAGTTTTATTCACAATCACCCAAAAACAAGAATTAAACAAATTGTCCTTTAATAGGCAAATGGATAAATAAAATGTGATCTGTTTACACAATAAATGATACTTGGTGATAAAAATGCATGACCCATCAAGTCATATAAAAACATGGATAAATCTTGATAGCATATTGCAAAGTAAAATCAACAAGTCTAAAAAGGCTCTATACTATATGATTTCATTTACATGCCATTTTAGAAAAGCAAAATTATAGACAGTGAACAGATCAGTAGCTGATAAAAGTTCAGGAGTGGGGTAGTCTAGAAGGTTAAATGGATGAACCAGAATTTTTTAGGGTGATTAAGCTATTTTATATGGTAATTTAATAGTGGATTAACACACTATCCTTTTGTCAAAACTATTAAAACCTTATAGCACAAGGAATAAACCTTAAATAAGAAAATATTTTTAAAAATTATTTAGGAAGCAAGGACCCCCAGAATGAAATATAGACTATGACTCAAATAATCTAACTTTAGTAAAAATATATAAAGCAATTTAAATGAAGGAGAAGGCTGCTGATCTAAGTAACCTTGGAAATGGATGGATTCTATATAAATAAAGACAAAAAGAACTATATGCAAGCACTGTCCTTTAGTTGATAAAGTTGTTTTCTATGGGAGTATGAGTGAACCATTCTGAGACTACTATATATTTGTAATGGAATTAAACTAATGCACAATGCATGATGGAAGTCAGGTTTCTCAATGTTGGAATTCAAGTTTACAGAAAAGCAAGAGGAGAAACCTGCAGTGATCCTTGTGATAATGGATTACAACTGAAGACATCAATATAGAACCCTGTTAGTTTAATATATATACAGATACATGTGTGTACATACATTTGTTACTATTCACAAATGGATTTTTACTTTGTCAACTGAAATGACCTAGAAAAAAATGGCACCCCAATGGCAACAAGCACGTGTAACAATCAGATCTTTTCTTCTAATACCATTTTCAATAAAAGAAACTGGGTCTCCTTGGAGGAATGAGTAATTCCCATGCTGAGGCAGGGAACATACAATATGAGCTTGGACCAGTTTCTAATGTCAGAAAGTAAAGAAGTGCTTTAAAAAAAACCTACAATAATAGGAGTATGTGAAAGAGACACAGTAGACAATTTTTAAAATCTCCCAGTTGTCAAAGCTAGAACAATCTGAGAACCTAAATAAAGCAAACTTTGATTACAACTCAAAAAATAAAAATATATGTATAAGTACATACTGAAATAAAAAGAATTGAATAAATACATAAATGGAGAATAGATAATTATCGTTTTCAGAAGATTTCTATATAATTCATGTAGCTGTTTCATTTTCAAGGAGATAGAGCAAAGTTATTCAGTTCCTAAGTTTGTGCTACACATAATGAGTTCCTTTTAAAGAGAACAGGGAGAAAAAACTGACAAATACTACCTCAGCCAGATGACAAAGGTCAACATCAACAGTCATAAATGATGGTGATAGTATATATCTTTGCTATAACATGATAAATCTGGTATTTACCTTCTGTGGTCTTCCTCCCTAAAACCCATGATCTCAGTATAATCATGAGAAAAACATCAGACAAATCTCAACTGAGAGACAGTCCAAAATATCTAGCTAGTACCCATCAAAACTGCCAAGGTTAGCAAGCATAAAAAGCCTGAGAAGCTGTCAAAACCAGTGGAGTCTAAGGAGATATGACGATTAACTGTAAAGTAGTATCCTGGATGGGTAACATAACAAGAACATTAGGTTAAATACTAAGCAAATATAAACAAAGTATAGACTTTGGTTTATAATAATACATAAATATTGATTCATTTAGTGGGATAAATGTATTATACTAAGATAAGAGTTTAATAACTAGGAGTAAAACTCTGTATTATCTTCACAACCTTGCTTTTAACCCAAACTATCTTTAAAAAGTTCATTTAAAAATTCATAGATCATACAAACATATATTTCTCAAATCTTTCAATGAGTCACATTTAACTAAAAATGTATTCACTTACTCCTCAGAGAAAAGACAATCTAATATTATGCCTAAAATTGCATCCAAATTCAAACCTAAAATTTTGGAGCACATTTCTTTGTGTGTAGCAAACTGTAGATGCATAAGAGTTTCCCAACATGGATTGCATGACATAATATGCAGAGTGGTTAAAATCATAATCTTCGGAAACAAATTACCCATTGTGAATTCTAGCTCTACTGCTTACTAATCCCTTGATTTAAGGAAGTGAGACTGTTTTGCAGTGATTGCTAAAGTATATAAACAATTACAACTTTTTAAATGTACAATTTTCCTGTCAATACAAATTCTTAAAAGGTTTAGTAGTCATTGAGGCAATTTACATGTGGTTCATTTCAGAGGGCTTGTATCTCACTTCTTATATCTATGACTTGATCTGAAGGCTGTTTTTGTTAGCAACAGATTTTGATATTCTTGTCAATCTACCCCCTTACCTAGTTCCCCCTTCAAGAACTCAGCTCAACATCCTCAGTCTAGGTTTCTAAGAAAGTGCAGAATAGCCTGGAATGAGTAATTACACTCCCACCTTGCCTCAGAGCTATATCCTGTTAGATGACTCTTCCAACTTTGACAATTTTTAGGTATGTTAAGCAGGGAATATGCCACAGAAAAAGATGGCAAGAGATGTGGTAGACAGAATGGTAAATAGATTGTCTACTGGTAAATTGTTGAATCAAGAAGTAAGGCTCTAAAGAACTAGGCCTACATTAAGGGACGGTCCCTAAAACTAGGAATACAGAGAGCCACATCTGAAATACCCTACTCAAAATGAATAAAAATGTGTGTGCTCTGACAAAAAGATATTGAAACTAAAACTAAACAAGCAAAACCAGGAGGTGCCCACTGCTATTCCCTGACATTATTATCTAAAGTTTTATTAAATAAAATAACGTGAAATCTAAGCCTTGAATACTTTATTACCATTCTTTTGGGAAGTAGGGACTGAAAGTTCACTTTTAGGAAGTAGGAACTGAAAGTCCACTGCTTCTATTTTCGCTGCTCAAGTATCTACTATTCTCATGTATCTGAAAATAATTATTTGTTCATACCACTCCACTGACTCCCAGGAACAATATGAGAACTCATTATGTTACAGCTTTGAATCTCATGGAGTATTTATAAAGGTAGTGTCATTTAAATAAAATTTGCAGTGTTATTCTCATTGAATAATTTTTGGTGTGACCTGTGTTCTGAAAATTTCCACTTGTTCCACTTTACAGTTAATGATAAAATGTCATTCAAGCTGCAATTGAAAAAAGATTTAAAGCAGATGTTAAACTAAATAAACCATAAGAATTATTATCTGAAGTGACTGATAGGGAAAAAAAGAGCAATGAAAATAACTCTAGCAAGGAACAAAAAATGATATAAATTTCTAAAAGAAATAATTTTTCAATAAAAATTATAAAGCAGAAATATGTGTATTTTCACACATAGCTCAGAGATCACATAAATGCCAAAATAAGTGACAGTTGCTGAAATAGATGTGTTTTTTATGAAAAGCAAAGTAGTAAAACAAACAAAATAGATGCATAAAATGGGTAAATTTTCAGTGTATTAGTTAGTGCTGCCTCAGGGCAGCTATAAATTACAACTTGTTTTTTAAATTTTTTTAGCATTCATGAATATATTCTGTATCTGTTCTTTTTTCTGCAGCTCTTGTGATTTGACTGTGTGCTGATTTATAATCTTCAGAGAACATTATAAATCAAAGGGTACCAGATATTTGGATGGAAAAGATTCATATAAAAATAAAATGTAATTGTGGCTAAGATACTAACTTTGGGAAAATCATCTTTTTTAAAAAAGCCAAAACAAGTATAAGTTTTTATTTTATCTCCCCTTATTCAACCGTTCTTCTTAACAAATACAAAACTTATTTTGTTTTTGCTTTTTTCTTCAAAAATGGACAGTATTATGTGCAATGGCTAGGAAAGTTGAATTTAAATGACAAAATTTCAGCTCATCTGGCCACACCTTCTTCATAGCTTCATAACTCTACAGTGAAATCATGTGTGATGAGATATAGAAAGCAACTGTAGATTAAAATTATGTAATAGTATGGTAATAAATCTTTCAGAAGAAGAGCAGACGAGTCATTGTACTGTGTAAACCTAGAGTCCTGAACATTTCAGTCTAGCCTCTAAAGATACAGAGAACCAAGCAGGGAATAGAACAGAGTTACCCCAAAGTTTATGCACCCTAAAGTTATTACCTGGCATCAATTTGTGCGTTCGGACTTGAAATAAATTTTGTAAGGCCTAAAAAAAAAAAAAAAGAAAGTTTAATTCATCACTTTAGCAGAAAATCAATACCTACAACTGAACTTTATATAACTGCCAAAAGTACAGATTGTAAGAGAGTAGTAAACTAAGTCAACTCTACAATTAATGCATCACTCTTAAGATCTCCAAGAATTCTACTTCTTAAGGGTGCCACAATGGAAATGAATTCAAAACCAGGCAAATGACAGAACAAGAAGGCCAAGAACAGAATCAGAAGTAATAAACATAGCCATTTGAACAATATCAAACAAAAAGATTCAAAGTTAATATACACAGACCACAGTGTGTTTATACGTCTATGTTACCTATAAATATAGTTTACTATATATTTTGCTTAAGGAAAATGGTAGTAAATTTATAGAGTTTATTTTACATATGACATTAGCCCTCAACCAAATATTTTGTTATCTTCATTAAATAAAAAATAAATGAATCGATTTGGTTATGGTGATAGACAAGGTCTTCTTTGCTGATAGGCTGGCTGTATAATCTATATTTCATAAATGATGAGAGAAAGTCTGCAAGTTTGAGGAAATTGTGACTTGTTCTAAAGTCAAAGACTCTGGATTAATGAAAAGATGATCACAGAAGAAAACAGAAGAAATGATCAACAAATTAAAAATAGCATCAAATAATGGAGTAACCACAAAACCAGAGCCAGAGCCGACTTAGAGGCTTACTCCTGCCATTATAAGAATGTTCCCTACTGTCCAGTACAGGTTGCCATAAGTGTGTATAACAAAGTCACACTGCATTTTTCAGTTGCTTTTTACAAATTATAGATTATGGTAGATTGATGGTGCCAAAATGGGAAGATTTATGAAAGACATTGTCTAATAAGGAGATTCTTTTGAAAATATTATAATACTATAGGAAAGTGTTTGGAAGGAGTAGGATGCTGCCAGGGGTGGGGGTACATAATATCAATAAGGGTACCTTATATTAAACCAGGTACAGCAGGGACCAAAAGGTGGCCCAAACTTTATCTGTACGATGACCACTTAATCTACCTAATTCTGAATTGTAACCCATATCTTTAAAATAAATAAATAATAAAGCTTTAAAAAAATTTTAAAAGAAAATATTTTTTCCTGTGAGTAGATCCACTTTTGTGAGTACACACAGGTTAGTGAATTGTCCTGAAATTCAAAAGGTAAGCTGGATAGACTTTAACTTCATTACGTTTTCCCATAGCCTTATGTTTTAATTTTCTTATAGCCTATCACATACAAGAGGAAAAATGATAAACTAAATTAAAAGCTATTTAATCTGGTTTAAGTACCTAAATTATTTGTATATAAGTAATTTTACCTGCATTTTTGAGTTCAAAAATAATCAAGTAATGTACAGTTACTTTTTCCTTCATAAATTACCTATTTTGTACAGGCATAATTGTAATGGATCTATTATACTTATATCAATAAAAAATTGGCATAAATGTAGAAATGTATAAATTTATATCTGATAGAAACTCTAAAAGAAAATAGATTTTTATAATCTCTTGGCCTTACCTCTTCTCTCTGCATATACAACTGATAGCCATGTAGGAAAAGCAACTTTTTAAAATCAAATTTAAAATGCATAGAAATCTAGTTTTTTACAACAATTATTTCTTACAGTTAACAACTGTATAAAAACAAAGCTACTATTCTTCTATGTTGATTTTCCTCCACTGCGTTATCAGTTCTGGAAGGCAAGGAACCAATTCTTATATGACTGTAACTCACAATCATTTAGTATAGAGCCCAGAATCACCTACATGTAAAATAAATGTTTATTGAGATGACAAATATAAAGTTGTATTTGACATGAATTATTAAAACTGTTTTATTGTAAAATGTGACACATTCAGAAAGGAAAGCAAAAAAATGCACAGTTTAAATTATTATAAAACAAACACTCAAATCATAACCTAGGCCAAAATACATCTTGCATATCAATTCTTTTTCTTTCCTCTAACTATCATGGTAACCATTTTTTATTTATACTTTTATCACCAAAGAATGAAACTGTAAACTCTATTGTATAGTTGTGGGGGGTTTTTGGTTGTTTGTTTTGTGTTCTATACCTTTGAGGGATACAGATAGGTTTTGGTATGGGTTTTAAGAGTAACCACGACCGCACCTGTGCACATTGTACCCAATACATGATTTTTTTTGTCCTTCCATCCCTTCCTCCCCTTCCCCCTTGGTCTCCACTGTCCATTATACCATTCTCTATGTCTTTGCATATCCTTGGTTTAGCTTCCACTTAAAAGTGAGGACACATAGTGCTTGGTTTTCTGTTACTGAGTTAGTTAACTTAGAATGATGTTCTCCAATTACAACCAAGTTGCTTAAAAATATATTATTTCATTCTTTTTGACAGCTGAATAGTACATACTATGGAATATTATTTAGTTATCAAAAATATATAATAAATATATATCACATTTTCATTATCCATTGATTGGTTGGTGAACATTTAGGTTGATTCCACATCTTTGCAATTGTGAATTGTGCTGCAATGAACATGAGGGTGCAGGTGTACTTTTTTATATAACAATATCTATTCTTTTGGAAGGTATCTAGCAGTGGCATTGCTGAATCAAATGGTAGATCTACTTTTAGTTCTTTGAGAAATCTGCAAACTGCTTTCCATAGAGGTTATACTAATTTACATTCCCACCAACAGTTTGTAAGTGTTCCCTTTTCTCTGCAACCAACTCACATCTGTAGTTTTCTGATTTTTTAGTAATGGCTATTCTGACTGCTGTAAGGTGGTATCTCAAAGGGCTAATATCTAGAATCTACAAATAACTCAAATAAATTAGCAAATAAAAGCAAATATCTCCATTAAAAAGTGGAAAACAACATGAACAAATCTCTCAAAAAAAGATATAAAAATAGCCAACCAACATATGAAAAAATATTCAACATCATTCATCATCAGGTAAATGCAAATTAAAATCACAGTGAGATACCATCAATTGTATAGTTTTATATTTTTTTACTTGATATAAATAGAATTCTACAATATTATATTATTCACCTGTGTCAGACTTTTCTTAGTCAACATATGTTATTATAAAATTATCCATGCTATTTGGTTTAAGTAAACCATTATTTTGTTTCTGAGTAGTGCTTCATTTTCTGTCTGCTGAAAAGTATTATATTCTATTTAAATTATCTGTTTTATTGTTGATGGACATTCATGTTGTTCCTAGTGTTTGGCATTTATTCATTATGCTGCCATGAATATACTTGTATATAATCTATTGGTATGCATCTGTAGATTGTTGAGAATATATCCAGAAATGAAATACTGGGACACATAGAATACATAGGTCTAAATTAGTAAATACTACTAAAATTATCACAAGTGTTTTACAATAACTTTGAAGAAATACATATTTCTCCCAGCAGTCTCTTTGTTCTACGTTCTTACCAATACTTTATATTGAATGGTTGCTGTTTGTCTGATTGATTGAGTGGTTGTTTAGTGATAGCTATTTTAGTGATAGACGGCAATTGGAACTCACTGAGGTAGGTTTTGATTTGTAATATTCTGATGATGAGGATAAACAACTTTTCAAATGTCTAGTGGTCATTTGGATATCTTGTTTTGTGAAAGGTCTATTCAAGTCTTTTTGCCATGATTGTCCTAAATTGTATGACTTTTTCTTACTGATTTCTAGGAGTTCTTTACAAATTCAGGATGTGAGCTCTTACTCGGACCTACAGCTTGGTTTTTCACTTTTAATGACATATTCTGATAAACAAAGTTTTTAGCGGTATTTTCTTTTATAATTAGTTTTTTTTCTGTATTATTAATAATTTCTTTCTTATATTTTTGTTTTTCTTTTCCTTTTTGAGTCAGTGTCTAACTCTGCCACTCAGGCTGGAGTGCAGTGGCACTTTCATAGCTCACAACAGGCCCAAATTCCTGTACTCAATTAACCCTACCTCAGATTTCTGAGTAACTGGGACAACAGGCATGCACCATCATGCCTAGCTATTTTGTTGTTGCTATTGTTATTATTATTTTTTATAGAGACAAGTTTTTGCTATGTTGCCCAGACTAGTCTCAAACTCCTAAGCTCAAGCAATCCTTCCACCTCAGACTCCCAATGTGCTGGGATTACAGGCATGAGCCACTGCGCCTAGCATAAAAATTTTTCTTACCTCTAAAGTCATATGATGTTTAAAACCTTTGTGTTTGGCTTGATCTCGCTATCTGTTGTTCTATTGAGGAGTGAAAGATAGAAGTCAAGATCCTTCTTTTTTCTTTACTGTATTGACTCAGCACCATATACTGGTAAGACCATCTTTTTCTTCCTGCTCTGTTTTAGCATGCTTTGTAATAAATTGAGTGTCCCTGTATGTATGGGGTCTATTTATGGACTCTCTTTATTGTTCTAGTAGTCTACATGTCTATTCTTCTGCCATAACATAATATCGCAATAGTTGAATGCTTAAAATAAATTTCGTATCTGCTATAGCAAATTTTCTTATCCTATGCTTCTGTAAGATTGTCTTGCCTATTTTTAATTCTTTGCAATTGCACAAAGTTTTAGGCTGATTCTGCCAATTTCAACAAAAATATTTGTTGGGATTTTAGTTGCTATTTTATTGTACCTATAGATCAGTTTGGGAATCAAGGCATATTTAAATTATTCTGTTAATCCATGAACATAATATATTTCCTTATTTATTTAGAGCTTATATAAATTAATTAATAATGTTTCGTAATAGTCTTTGTCAAAATAAATTTTTTCTAAGAATTACTTCTATATATTTAATGTTTTAATGCTATTGGAAATTATATCTTTTTTAAAATTTTTATTGCACAAAGATAACTGAGTTTTGTGTATTGGTCTTGTAAATGACTACTATAATAACTTCACATTAATTTTTAACAATTTATCTAAGTGTACTTTGGATTTTCTACATATGCAATAATAAAAACAAGTCTATATTATTTTCTCATTTTTTAATTTTCTTTTTTTTTTTTTTTTTTTGAGTTGGAGTCTCACTCCGTCACCCAGATTGGAGTGTGTTGGCCGCTCCCTGCCACCGCAGCCTCAACCTGCTGGGCTCCGGCGATCCTTCCACCTCAGCCTTCCAAGTAGCTGGAACTACAGGCGCGCGCTACCACGCCCGGCTGATTTTTTTTTTATTTATTGTAGAGATGAGGTCTCGCTTGCCCAAGCGGGTCTCGAACCTGCAGGCTCAGGCAATCCACTCATCTCAGCCTCCCAAAGGCTCGGGATTACAGGCTGAGCCACCGAGCCCGGCTTCATTTTTTAATTTTCATATAGCAGTTGCAACTTCTAATAAATTGTTGCATAGAAGTGGTAAGAGCAGAGTTGGGAAGATTGTGGCTGAGCCAGTCGGACTATGGGAGTCCTGGTGTGAGTGAGTGAGTAAGTGTATGGGAAATTTTGTGTACATGCTGGTGAGTGAGTGGGCATGTGAGTGGCTGACAGAGTGAGGGCTAGGGAGCTGGCAGCCAGGGCTCACCTGGTGTAGCGACTGGTGCCAAAGCTGCTGGGCTTCAACCCTAGCGATTCCCAGGACACAGAAGCTGAGTGTCATTTTCTCTTTTCATTCATTCTTTTTTTTTTTTTAATCAACAAAACCCTTCCTGGGAAGAAAATGCTGGGGAAGCTGCTTAAGTGGGGGCTCGTGAGCAAGTGGCCAGTCCCCTGGTGCAAAAGCTGGTGCTGCAGCTTCTCTGCTTGGTCCCTGGCTCTTCTCAGGCCAAAGAAGTCCAG